>PVJX010004222.1:60000-97380 GCA_004027295.1 Dolichotis patagonum
ACATGGAAATTTTTAAGTAGGAATAGAGGTCAATGAACAAAACCAAAGATCCAGGCACTGGCTTCTAAAAGACATAATTTATATGTTTTCACTCTAATGAAATGTGTTCTCGCTGCAGACCTTTCCTTCACCTTTCTAATGAGGCACAGCAGTGTACCAATTTTTAAAAGTAATAAATATGATTTAGGAGAGTTTATATTGGTGATTACTATGTCAGGTTTAAATTTCTCTTCTTAATTTGGCAAAGTTAAACAAAAATCCAAAAATATTTTGTTTGTATAAAGCTACAGATGTTTATATCTTTTGTTGATATACATACAAAGGAAAAATCTTAAATTAATATTCTAGGAAAATTACTATCCATTTGTAACTGAAGGAAGATCACTTTAACTTTTAAGAACGCTGACTATTCTATCTATGTGTACCTTTTAGAAAACTAACAGAATTTTATGGTTGGAATAAGTTGAGGAGATATCTACTAGAGCAAAAAATTATTAGGACTCTATATTGACAAACTCAAGATGAACAAGGAAGCAATAATGATGCAAATGATAAATGAGGAGATAGTCTGCATATTCAAAATGTCGAGTAACAATAGCAGAACTGGCCAACTCACAAATCTGAAGGAAAACACTGACCCCAGAAATATCAAGTTGTACCTGGTTCAATCTAAACCTCTGGCATTGTTAATAAAAACCAAATGAACTAGTTAGTCATATCATCTCACTGAGCCTCATTTACCTCATCTAGACAGTTGAAAGATTTGGAATACTTAAGTCCTTTTTACTTCAAAAATTAGTGAAATTCAAAAGAAAACGTCCAATAAATATACAGCATATCCAGATGCACAAAAATCTGTACACCAAAGATAGAAAACATTTAAATGAATTGTATTGGTCTTTTTCATATCATTCATGAGAACTTGCTTGTAGTGGAATTAAAATAATTATGGAATCAGAGCTTTTGTCCTAAATCATTGTTTTCAATCTGTGTAAGAAATCCAAATTAGATTATAACTATTTCTTTTCAGAGCTGTAAGTAATATCTGTCTCTATCTTTTGACTGTACACTTTGCATAGTAACAAAACTGTGTTTCTTAGTTTTGGATCCTCAGAAACTAGTATAGTACCTGGTGCTTAATGGATACATAATAAGTATTTTCTGAATCAGTAGAATAATGAGTAAGAATGACAACAATAAATGTATTTTAAATCATTTTATCCTAATTTTAAAAATAACGTCAAGTGGAAGGCCATAGGAAATTACAATGTCAAGTATCCTATTAAAGTAGTTTAAAATAGATTTATCTTGATTTCCATGTAGTTCTTCCCAATCTATTTCTCTTCTTTTTTCTTAACTGTGTCTGAGTGTGAAGATAATTTTAGCAATTTAAGTAAAATTCATTCAGCCAGGGCAGAGTCCCTCAAAAATGTGCCGATTATATTTTTTGATAACTAAAAATAAATGTTCTAATACTAATAGTTGGGTGACTTTAAGTTTGCTAAAATAATAAATACCAAATATGGAAGATTTGTAAGTCCTAAGGGAAAATAAAGTCACAAATATGGAAGATTTGTAAGTCCTAAGGGAAAATAAAGTCACCTGGATAGGTAATAGCCATTATCATTTTAAAAATAAGAAAATGATTAAAAGTCTCATTCTCATTAAATTGTATGAGAACTAATTTAAACTTCCTATAATTGAGGTCGATCTCATTCAGCATTGTTTCGAGTGAAAAAGTTGCTTAGTTAAATTGCATAAATAATCTGTCACAATGAAAATATCTTTTTCCTTCCTTAAAGTATTGAAAACCAATTTGTATAACATCAGTGAATCAACTATTCATTAGCCCCACTCTACTAACAATATAAATTGATGATATTAAGGTACACATTATATTTAACTTAACCTTGTTGTATAAGCCTTTTTAAACTAGTGTACTAGTTGTTAAAAGTAAAAGTAAGAATCATGCAATATAGTTTTAAGTCGGCTCATACCCAAACTTAGAGTAAATGTGATTTCAGTTTTTGTCCTAGTTATTATATAACAATTGTGATACTCCACTGGTGGGAGGCAGGAGCTAATATTTCTAAATCTGAAAGAATGCTTATTCCGTGTGAAATTTTCCTTGTCAGGAGACTATTTATATCTTGGCTTTTCTCTGTATCATTTGATACTATATGCATTCTAAACTAGGGAAGTTAGTGGAAGAAGATTTAATGTAATATATTTGCCAAAACACTTACACTGGAGAAAAGTGTAATTTTTCTAAGGATTCAGGTATTTTTTGAGAGAGTGGCCATATTCATTTATTGATCACAAGGAGGAATATTATCTCTTTAGGATGTAACCAGTGCATTTAATCAATATCCAATGTACAAATAATTATTTTTTTAAACTTAAGATATATTCTAAGTAGTATCAGGATACTTTGATCTATAGTTTCTAACATCAAAAAAAGTAAAACTTTTAGTACATAAAATACACATAGAATCCAACAAGAATTGAAAAAAAGGATACTATGTTGATTTTTAAAGAGGATTTTAAAATAGAAAATGCTTGGACCAGGGATATGGCTCAGCAATAGAAGCACTTGCCTGGCAAGCACAAGGTCCTGACTTTGAGTCCCAGTACCAAAAAATAAATATATAAATAAAATACTAAACACTTAATAGATATTATATATTAAAGAACACCTTTTAATAAAAATCAAACCAAAAAATAAAAGTAAACAAAAGAAAAAACAGACTGAAATTAAAATTCATATTATGTTACTTTTCCATATTAATATGCATGTAAAAATACTAGGACTGCACACATATGTCCAAATGTTACCAATATTTTCTATGATAAGCTTTTGGGCTTTTCTATTATTTTCATGTAATTTCTAAATATTTTTCACTAAATGGAAATACTTTCTGCAGTAGAGGAATTTCCACAAAAAAAATATAATTTATCTGAGGGCTGACGAGCACGTGATGGTTGCAGCAGGCTAGGGAACAGCATGAGGGGACAGCCCAAGTCTTGTCTGCAGAATGGAGTAGAGTCTTGGTGTTGCTGGGGCACAAGCTGGTTGAGAAGTACAAGATAGCACCAGTCTGAAGCCAGGTTACGGACAGCCTTACAACTCTGCCAACAGCTGTACTTGACATGAGCATCAAAGGGACCAGGCTTGGAGCATGTTGATAATTCGTAGGAAGAAGACTTACATGATCATAGCCTTTTGGAGGAGATTCTCCTGATGATAGTCTATTACACTGACTGGAGGCAGGGAAATTATTTAGAGTTTTGTAAAGTGCCTTTCAGAAGTTCCTTGGACCTAATAAGAGTTAGAATAAAGAGCAAAAGATTAAAAGGACATTTCAGAGTTACACTGGACAGAATGTACTACCCAGCTGCACTTAGAGAAATCTGAGGGTGGTGGACTTTAGATATCCTGGTAGGGCTTAGGGATCTGGCGACTGGGAGCGCACCACAGACAACCTGTAGAGAAATCCTCACACGCTGCTCTGATTCAAGAGGCACTGCGTTCGGTGCTCAACTCTGTAGAAAGACTGAACACAGAGGTCTGGAGAATTTTTTCTTTAAAGAGCCAAGAGGAAGAAGTTGAGCCCTTGAAAAAGGAGAGAACATAACGTAGTTTAGAAATTTAGTTCCACAAGAGAGGAAAAAGGAGTTTATGTCCAAAGGATAATGAAAGGCAGCAAGGCCAAGATGTTCTAGAGAACTTGGGGGACAGTGAAGGCATCTGGCTTTGTCCCCTCTTCTCCATCTGCCCCACTACCAAACTCTGAGTCTGTTCTGAGGCCCAGAGGTAACTCTTGCCTCCAAAATATCCCCCATGCTGAGCAGTATTAGAGGAGAGAAAGAGTAGAACTGTAGAAGCCTAGTCCGAGATCTACTTCATGGGCTAACACTGGATTTTAAACCCAGTGGGACCTTCAGGGTCATTAAGTCTCATTTCACAAACCATCAAGTCTCCAGCAGTTTATGTGATGTAGACAGTATTCTCAAGTCCCCGAGTTGACGATAAACTTGAGTAATTGTGTTTTGAAGACCTGTGTCTTGTTCTGAGGCTTTATTTTTCTTCGAAGTAGAACTAGATTTACTAAATCTCATTCCCTGTCCACCATGATTAATGTCAAGTTTCATTTTTTATTTTGCTTCTTTTATGATTCACATGTAACACAAACATGAATTTTTTTAAGGGAGTTGGAAATGTAAACAAAAAGTACAGAGGAGGAGGACATGACCAAAGGGTTGAGTACCTATCAGAAACATTAGCTAAAATGAAAGTATCTGAACTGTAAGAAGTAAAAGATAAAGGGAAAAATAGATGAAAAGAAAGTCCTTGAGGGCTGTGTATCTCTTCTTACTCATACAAGGAAAGACATATGGAGCTAGACTGGCTAAGAAGAATGTGATAAAGTCACGGTCTCCACCGCAGTCAGCAGATGCCTTGTGCCAAGGACAGAAAAGCACCCAAGTGGAGATGCTCTCTAGACAGGGGCATGGCCATTAGAAGCACTCTCCTTGTGAGACGGAAGATGCAAGCCATGTGTAGGTGGTCATCTGGATTGACTAGGCCAAGTAATTCTTTAGTGAAAACTAAAGATATAACTTTGAACTGAACGTGTACCCTTAAAATTCATATATTGAAGCCTTAATCCACAATGTGACCATATTTGAAGGTTGTGCCTCCAAGGAAATAAAGTTAAATGAAGTTGTTAGGAAGGATCATAATGCAATAGGATTGGTGGCCCTATGTAAAGAGACATCAGAGAGCTCACTTGTTTTCTCTCCTTGCACAAAGAATATCCATTCTGAGCACACAGCGAGAAGGGGGCACCCTCATCCTGAGGGCACAGATGGCCCTCACCAGACACCAACCATGAGCTCCCTCTGATCTTGGACTTCCAGTTTGCAGAACTTTGAGCAAATAAGCTTCTGTCTTTTAAACTGGTCAGTCTCAAATATTTTGTTAAGGCGCCCAACAGACTAAACATTTATTAGCAGTTGCCTTGTTAGTAACACAGCATAGGGGCCTAGGATGCAAGCACTGAAGTCAGACAAGCTGAGTTCAAATCTCTATAGCACCACATAGAACCCTGGTAACCCTGGGCAAATATTTAGCCTCTAAATTGCTTAGTTCTCTCATCTATAAAGTAGGACAATAACAGAACCTATATTACTGGCTAATTTGAGGATAGAATAAAATATTGTATGTATTTAACCCAATAAAGAATGTGTGTATGTAAACTTGACAAATATTAATCAGAGATAATAAAAGTAAAGTATTATTTTTGCCTACTGTGCTTATAAATAAAATATACCTCCTATAATAGATACAGGATACACTTGGATAGGAATAATAATCCCTAATACTTTGTCATCAATGGGGTAGCTGTAGTTGGCATCAATTAATTGTGTATTTCAATACAGATGGTAGAAAGAATTTTAAATGTTTCCCAAATACAGAAATGATAATAATCTAAGGTTGTGGATATACCAGTTACCCTGATATTCTTATAACACACTGTATATACACATTAGCATGTTGCACTGTACCCAACAGGGTGTACAATTACATGTCAATTGAAAATTAAGATGTGTAAACTGTCAAAGCTTTGAAATAGTTATGATATGACTTTAGATTATGTGTCATTTAAATAAAACTCTGAATTTATTTTAAAGACCTAGTGATATTTTAAATGGTGCAGAAATTGATCTCCAGAGATACTGAATTTGGAGGTGTGTACCGTGTCAGCGTGTCATAGAGTGGGTTTTAGAATCCTGCAGTGCCTTTTCTCAAGGAGCTCTAAGTGTCACGCACCTTTAGTCAGGCCTCATGACATTGTCATGCCACACAGCTCTCAGCTCTGCTCATGTTCTCCCTGGTACTCCATGTAATTTTGACATTTCCCCATCTCTTTCATGTAATTACTTAAGCAGCTACAACTTCATGACTAGTGGTCATTTAAAATGTACTATATTTCATCTGTAGTGAATCTTCTCCTCTAATCTTCAGATTAAAAAACCAGTTCAAGCCTTGTTGCTTCTGCAGATCTGTCCTTATATTTTCACAGAATTCTCGCTTTAAAATGCATGGTCAAAAGTGTGCACTGATATTAATGTCTCTGTTTACATATCTTTAGAGGATGCTTCACTACCAAGCTCCTAGAGATTCAGTACCCTTCAGTCACAAAGCCTCTTCTGAGGATCTAGCCTGGGGCCTGGAAAATTTCTAATTATAGTTATATATTATATTCCTTTTTTTATTTTAAAGAGGGTAAAATTAAACGCAACAAAACAGAACACAAGAAAGCAATGTAAGAGACATAAATTTGCAAAGCAAGACAATCAGAGATCTTCACTGTCTATCATTTTGTCTCTTGTTTTCTTCCAAATAGTTGTCCATATCTTTACATACAGAGAATTCACACAAAACAACATAGTATAGAACTGATCTGAACTGGATGAGGAAGGCATTTTAGGTCTTCAAGACCAGACAGATGGGAAGCCAACAATGGCTGTCGTAGTGTCTCTCATTCTCTTCAAAATAACTGTCCATACCTTCATGTATGTTGAACTTAAACAAAACAAAACAGGCTAAAATCACTCTGAATGAAGAATAATAGTATTGCTGGATTTCACTTCATGATGCTACAGAATCAGCACTGGGTACTGTAGTGTCTCTTTTTCTTCAAAGTAGTTGTTCATTTCATCATGCGTTATATAATCAGTTTTCATAAACTGTTTATAGGTTCTACGCATGCATGAAGCTTTACATGTATTCCCATCTTTTCTGTATTAGAGGTAAAAACAAAACATAGCAAGACAAAACAAAACAAATGCTTATAAAAAACATGAATTGAAGTCATATAAAACAACACTACAAGGTGATCTACAATGGTTACTATGTTGTCTCTTGTTATCTTCAACAGAACTGTCCATATCATCAGGCATAGTACAATTGAATATAGCAGTACATAACAATATTAATAAAATCAAAACATTTTAGACAGTATAAAACTTCAAAAGCAGGTAATAATCAAGCCAGAGTGGGTATCCTAGTGAATCTTGTCATCTTCAGTGTAGTTGCCTATACACTCAGACTTGATACTATCAATAATAACAGATTTGAATATAATCTGTCAATACAAAACAGCAATCTAACAAACCAAATTCAATTAAGATCAGTCATGATAAAACAGTGTACATTATACAGGGCTTCAGATTAAGTTAATAGGAAATTAAGGATGATTACCGTACTATATTCTGCTATTTTCGGGATAGCTGTCTGTGCCCTCAAATGTAGTACAAGTAGACAAACTGGAACAGAATATAATCCATCTAAACAGAGCGGTGTGAGTAATGTGGGTTTTAAATCCTGATACACTATTAACAATATCCTCTACCTTCTTTTTTTAGACTATTCACTCGCACAGAGTGCTGTGCTTTTTGGGTCCCACCAAACCCCTCAGTTTTTAGATTGAGGGGGCAACCTGCTATTTACCTAAGTGGTTCTGAACCTTCTCACTCTTGGTCTTGATCTCAAATTATATTCCTTTACCTACAAAAGCCTCAAGGCTTTCCTTTGTTATAGCTGAGTAGTTCTCTACTGCACAAAAGTGTCATGTCTTTTCAACCTATCTTCAGGTGTTGGTCGAGTTGCGCCTATTTTTCTCTGGTTCCCTATAACATAAAGCATTGTTTTCTCATATTTGATTTTCAGTCCATTAACCCTTTTTAAGGTTAATTATATTTCCTATACAGAGCATCTCAGTGGACTCTACCTCCTGATCTGCTCTACGTGTGTTTCTTTTTGTTAGTGTATCAAGGGCATCTATGTTAGAGATTATAGCCAACCTTCTCTGCCTAATTTCTGCTATGCTATTTTTCTGCCACTGGTTGTCTTCTTTTATTCTTCATTCCACTGTCTGCCCCATTCATTGAGGCCTCTCTACCACTGTTCCTGAAATCCTGGTATATTTTTTCTCTCTCTTTAGAATGTCCTTCAGTATTTTTTGTAGGGTTGGATTGTGGTCATGATTTCCCCCAGTTTCTCTTTGTCATGGAAACATCTTGTTTCTCCATTAATTTTGAGAGACAGTTTTGCAGGGTACATCAATCTGGATTGGAGGTTATTTTCTTTTTTTTTTATTTATTTATTTATTTATTTATTTATTTTGGTGCCAGGGGTTGAACTCATGACCTCGTGTTTACCAAGCAGGCATTTACACCTCTGAGCTAAACCCCCAGCCCTGGAGGTTATTTTCTTTCAGGGCTTGGAATACATCGCTCCAAGCTTGTCATGGTTTATGTCGGTGGCCCCCAGGCCTCATGTATTTGCACTGTACATTTGTGACTGGTTCATTGTCTAGTGCTTGGATTGATTGTGTCAATGCTACACCCTCCTAGGGGGTGGAGCCAAGATGTGATGTAATGGCAGGAAGAAGGTGTGTCTCTCTCTTTTGCTGATTTCTGCCTTGCTGTTTGCAGCCGCCATGAACTGCAGCCCCGCCATGCCACCCTGCCTTGGAGCCAACTGAGTATGGACTGAAACCTCCAAAAACTGTAAGAAATAAACATTTCCTTTCTCAACTTTGGGCATTGGGTATTTTGTCTCAGCAACTAATGAAAAGTGACTAAGACAAAGCTCTTCTTGATGTGATGGCTTTGTCGAGAAGTCTGTCATGATTTTGATGGGTTTTCCTTTACAGGTGATTTGTTTCTTTTCTTTTAATATTCTGTTCTTGTGATGAATTTCTGGGATCTTGATTATTATATGTCTGGATGTAGCTCTGTTTTGGTTGTAGGTGGCTGGAGTTCTGTATGCCTCATACATCTGAATATCATTTCCTTTTACTATGCTTGGGAAGTTTTCCTTAATTATTTCTGTGAATAACCTTTGTAATTCCTTTGTTTTTACTCCTGCTTCTTCACTCACATTTTTTATTCTTAGGTCATAGATTCTCTTGTTATCTTCTAGCCTTTGTATTGCTACTGCCTGTTTCCTTGTTATTTTTAAGATATCTTTCATTTCATGATCACACATTGCAAACCTGTCTTCAAGTTTTGATAGTCTATCCCTTAGTTTCTTTTAAGCAGTTTTGCCAGCTTTCAATGGAGTTTTTAATTTCCTGGTAATATCTTTGAATCTTCTTCATGTATTCTAGGTTTTCTTTATATTCTTCATTGAACATTTCTCTCCTTTTTTTGTGTTCCTCTGTTCTTCTGTCTGTATTTTCTTGAGAGGTGTTTAGCATTTCTTTTATTAATCTACTTGCATCTTGCTTTACTTGAATTAATATTTCAGTTATGAACTCATCTATGAGGTCCCAAAGACAGCTCTTTATGTCCGCTGATGCTGTGTTTGATATTGCATGTTTCCTGCCCTCAATCTCTTTTGTATTTATGTCTCCTGGATCAATATTCTCAGGATTGAGGTATGGGGGCTTTTTCTTCTTTCTTTCTCTTGTCACATTTTTGGTTTCTTCCATACAAGTGTATAGTGGAGGTCCCAGCCCCTTTCCTTGTGGGTTATGTTTCTTCTGGAGCATGCAGGCTAGGGGTTTCTGCCCTCTCCAGTTTGCTGTTAGTCACTGAGGTGCAAGCAGGGGCAGCATATGCTGGCCTCTCCCCTCTAGGCCAGTCAACTATTGGGGGCCTTCACTGTGTTAGTGTGTGCTGCACGTAGGTAATTGGTTTGGGATGACTTATTGGGTTCTGGCCAGGGATGTGACCCAGGCCAAGGAGATCCCACCAATCTGCTCTGAGGAGCAACCAACTGAAGTCACTGTCATTCCTAGTTAGGTCTGTCCTGCCTGGTTCTGACATATCATCCAGTTGGTCACCCCTTTCCCATGGGAGGGTCTTATTCCCAGAATAAGGAGGTTATTCCTTGAGTAACCTCCCCTGGGAGGTTCTTACTCCCAGAACTCACCACAGATTAATGCAGGTCCCTCACTGACTCTGTTCTCCATTGGGCTCGCCAACCTCTGACTTCAGCGCAGCTGCGGCAGGGCATGATTTCGTGGCGGCTCCAGGCAAGTTGCACACAGGGAGGCTCAGCTCCTCGTGCGGGGCGGCTCAGGCCAGTTGCAGTGGCACGAGTTTGGGCTTTCAGGCCAGTCTCAGCAGCACAAATTCAGCAGCTCAGTGAGAGCGCTGTGACCACTAATCTTAGCTTCTCTAATGGTAACCCCAGGACTGCATATTTGACCAGCTCTTTTCCCTGCAGTTTCTTCCTGGGTCAAGAGAATCAATTTCCCTCTGTCCAGACCTCTCCAGAATGTTTTATTCCCACATCTGAGCTGTCTCTCTCAGGGAGGCTCCATATCCTGCTGCTTATCCATCCACCATCTTTAGCTCCTCTCTCTATCTTCCTTTTTAAACCCTCCAAATTATATGTGGTCACCAAAACTAGGATCCAATCTTTTTGCTCCTACATCTTCTAAACTTTCAAAATCTTTAACATTGAAAATTTAATATTTAAAATTTAATAGCAACTTCAGTCAAAAAGAATCAAACTTAGAGAGTATTCAGTAGCAAAATATATATGGATCCAAAGTAAACCAAAACAGACACTTCTTTAGGCAGAAATAGTTTCTCATTTTCTAAATAGAGTCTTACAAAGAGGAATTTAGCTAGCCAAAGAATTAACAAGTTATGTACATGTATGAACTCCCCATGATAAATGTGATTATTATGTGCTGCAAATATGGACTAATAATATCCCTTCAATTTATAGTGCTTAAACATCTCTGAAGAGTGATTGTTTCTGTCTTCATAGTTCAGTAGGAAAAGCACTAAAATAGGCAGTAACATAAAGAGGAGGTACAATTGGAGAAAGAGAAAGAGAGAAGCCTCAAATGCTTTTTCAGTGTATAAGTGCTTTATCACAGAAAAATATAACAAGTCAAACTATAAAATACCCATTACATATATTTTATGGGTGAGATCTATTTCTTCCTGGTATCATAGGATGACTGTACAAGATGATAAGACTCTTTCTTGTCAGTTGATTCTTGAGTCTTTTAGGAGAAGACAGAAATGATTACTTATAGAGACATTTACTTTCTAAGCATCAGAGATTACTATGGATTATTATTAGGTACTAGATATGTCTGGAAGCAGAATTCAGATCGAACGGTTCTTTTAAGAAAAATTGGAACTGTAAACCCCACATTAAAAAAAAAGACAACTCTAAAAAGACAGGCATAATACTTAAGCAAAAAATCATTCATGTCCTATATATCATTAACTCTTTCTTCTGACTATACCTCAGGTTATACCTCTGATTTCTCCTATTGAATTTCAAAGGTTTGCAAATATTCTTTAAGTCACTGAGTGAAATTTCCAAGCATCAATTTAACTCCAATTTTTCTAAATATTCTATAATTTCACTTTAAGAAACATGCTGCTTTACTCCACACTGCTCTGTTTTTTATATGTGGATACAAAATATAAGTTCATGAATTGTATCATATGTTAAGGATTTTACTATACTTCTCTTTCAGTTATTTTAATCCTTCCTTCACTAATTCAATAAAAATTCACTCATTGACTACCTTCCAGATTCTGTGCAAGAAAACTAGGGGTATGAAAAGAGATAAGATTACAACTTGCTGTCAAAAAACCTAGGTCTTAAACTGGGGATGGTTGTGCACACCTATAAACTCAAACTTAGAGGGTTGAGGCAGGAGGACTGAAAGTTCCAGGCTAACCTGACATACACAGCAAGTTTGAATCTGGCCAGAGCAATGATAGAAAAAGAATTATATCCTAGAAACCAATGACTATGTGGGGTGATTCATATCTAGAATTTCCAAGTGGAGCTAGGTGTTTAATATATGTTTTATTCTGTGGTATCATTAACTAGGGATGAGGCATAAACATTCTATTTGGGTGAAAATTTTTATTTCTAATCAGTCTATATTTAATTTTTTTATTCATTTATTTCATGCTTTATGTATGTTGTTCAACTAATACCTAGGAACTTAGTTGCCCCTCCAGATTAATTTTCTAGTGCCAACATATAGACTTCTGACCACAAGTTTATTTAGAAATTGGACATATTTGTTTTACACTCCATAGATTTCTGACTAGAGAACCAAAGTCCTACAATTACTCAGGATAGGATGATTGTGTTGTCAGTTAGTCTTTGTAACATTAGCCAAGAAATGAGTGACTTAGTAAAATGAATTGTAAACTAGAATTGGGAATAATTTACTTGGGAATCCTGCTTGCAATATTATGAATCATTCAGGATCATTCATTAGGATCATTCAGATCCTAAGTTTCTGCTCCTCTTTACCATTAGTCTTTCTCCCTTTACCATTATTGCCTTTGCCAATTACGTCTAAAAGAGTACATCTGGTGACCATAGCCTCAGAGTCAATTAGCATCTAACTGTTATATTTCTTGTATTTAGACAATAAGGAATTCAATTACACTTTTAGTAAGCAGTTTCTAAGCTCAGTGTAAAGGAGGCTTATCCATCTATTTTGAAAATGCCTTGTCTGAGGAAAATGCCCACCTTCTATTTATTTTACACAATGACCCCCCACTCCTACTTTCATCAACCTAGACTTCATATACTTTGAGATATACCCAAGTGCAACCTGTCATGGTTACCAGTGCCTGATATTATTAAACATACAAAATCATTTTACCAGATGATAAAGGAAGCTACAGTGTCTAAAAATTTCATATATCCAACGTGTTGTATAAACAGCCTAAATCCCTATACATTTTATAACTTCAGCAGTCTAAAGGTTAAAGCCTGTCAGTTGAATTTCACGAATTCCAGGAAGAAATTGGGAAGTAGCACCAACTCTTCATTGTATACCAGTGATCAAACATCTCCTCATTACACTTCAATATTGTTGCCTCTAAAGGTCACCATTGCTGAACATAATCACACAAAATCAAAACTGCAAACTTTATATATCATGGAGGTAGTAAATAGCTTGGAGGTTTATTTTCTGGTGCCTGAACAACATTCTGAACCCATTTATAAATTTCTAGAAATGGTGGCATGAGCCAAACATATTTACAATCTCTAACAATAAGTTCAATTAAATCAATTTTCTGCAAAGTTTGTTTTGCCAGTCATTTTATGGTGGAAAATATAATTCTCCTGGGCACAGAGTAGAAGTCTTTCTAATTTGCAAGTCTAAAATGCTTTTCCATCTCTTTCTGAAAAAATCATTTGATAATTATTTGTAAATCAGCTTTGGAATGGAATAACCGCAGTTGAACTCAAAGGGAAGTCATTAAGTTGGCTTAGTAAAGCACAGGAATGCCCAGTAAATTGCACTTGCTCCTTGCTTTCTCCCCTCATTGATTTTACTGTGCACCATTTGGGCAACCTGCCACCTTGTAAGATCTATGAACCCAAAGTAGACACTTAGCCTCATTCACACTACCATCAGCTGTCACCTGATTGTTATTCTAGCCTAACTGCTTTCACTTTTAGTTCTTGCCTTCTTTCTCTTTTCAGTAGTCAAAATATAGCTCATGTCACTTTATTTCTATGGAAAGCCTTAAAATTCCCCCTGTGGCTTCTGAGTACACTTAAAATAAAATTCAAGCTGCTTATCATAGTCTAGAAATCCCTGTATGAACTGACCCTTTCTTAACATTCTGATCTCAACTTCTACCACTCGTTTTCCTTGCTCAGGTCCAGCAACTGTGCTGAACATTGTGAAGTCAGAGATGCCTGAGGATCTGTAATCAACCCTTACCTAATGCAGCTGCATCCTTTCCCCAAGTCCTGATAGGGCCATTTCTTTCTGTTCTTTCTCTTGAACACTTTCTTTGAAGAAAACTGTTTCCACCCACCTAAATCAGTTGCCTCCTGTCTTAGTTACTTTCTTCTAGTTGCTAGGATAAAATATCCAACACCCAAAATTAAGGGAAGAAAGGTTTATTTAGCTCACAGTTTGTGGAGGTTTCAGTTCATAATCAGTTGGCTCCAAGGCAGGATGGCATGGCAGAGGGGCAACACTTCACAGCAGCTAAAGACAACAAAGCAACAAGCAGAAAAAGTGGGGAGCAAGTCTCTTGTCCTCCTTTATATCTTATGCAGGTTACCACCGTAGGGTGGGTCCTCTACATCCTAGGATGCAGAACTGCTGAGTCACTTAATTAAGCTTCTAAATTTCTTAAGTTGATGTGATGTATCAGCCATTACACTTCCTATTTTTGCCATGTCTGTCAATCCCATCTTCCTGAATTATTTCTGTCATTGAACTTACAACCTGGCATTGTCCTATTCACATGATTTGTTTGCTGGTTGCTTATCTATCTCTATCTTCACTTTTGAATGACATATGTTAAGAGCATGTTTTTAGTTTATATTTTTTGATAACTTGTGATAAAAACACAGTAACAATATAGCATATATCAATAAATTACTGTCCATTGCATCCTTTTTCACAACTGCCAAAATGGAAAAGCAGTCCAAATGTCCATCAACAGGATTTCCATGAGTTCCAGGCCAGCCTGGGCTACATAGTGAGTTGAAGGCCAGCCTGAACTCACAGTGAGACTCTGTCTCAAAAAAAAAAAAAGCAGATGAATGGAAAAAAAAAGTGTGCTATACACATACAACAGACCATTATGCAGCATTAAGAAAAAGGAAGTTCTACTATATCTACAAACAATATGGATGAATATTGAGAACATACCTTTCATCAAATAGGCCAGTTATGGAAGGACAAATACTATGTGAGTTCTTAGAAGTATCTCAAACAGTCTAATCATAGAAACATAAAATAGAAAGATGGTTTCAAGAACTGAGAAAAAAATTATTGTTTAATGAGTACAAAGTTTCAGTTTTGCAAGATAAAAAATTTTCTAGAGGTCTGTTGCAAAACATGAATATACTCAACTACTAATGAAATGTACACTTAAAATTATTAAGATGGAAAATTTTATGTTATGTATATTTCCCACAATAAAAAAAGCAATAATTCAGAGTAGAGCTTTCTAGTCACATTTCCTATAGTTTATAGCATAAATAAGATTACACCATAAAGTAAGTGCTTCTGATCAATGTTTTGCACTTTTTTTGTTGACAAAAGTCTCAATAAAATTAGAGAATGAGTCATTAAAAAGAGGTTTTGTCAAAGAAAATTACCAAATAAAAAAGAAGAAAACAAGTAAACAAAAGGAGTAAAATTTATTCCTACATTAAAATGTTACCTTCTACAACCATGTCTCCTGGTTGAGGTACTACTGTAACATGCCTGTGTGTTGATGCATGCATATCATGCTGTCAGTGAAACAAATGTGATTGTCTGGAGATGCTGTTGTAGTCATGTGAGGAGAACAATTACATACAGCATACAGAATTTATAATATTATTTTATGATGGTCACACAGAGTTACAAGAAAGTGCAGGAGATATGTTCACAACACTAAAGACCCAGAATATTCAGCCAAGGGCCAGGATCCCACAGCAATGTCCTGCATGAGTCCAGTTGAAGACCTAGAGCCCATGACAATGCCTCCCATGGGTCCAACTGGAGGTCTAGAGCCCACAAGAAGGACTCATGCCAGTCTTTTTACAGATCTGTGCTGGGAAGGCCCAAAAGTCAGTGGTGGAAGCTAGAAAGTCTATTCCAGCAGGGTGAAGGAGCTGTGCCAGTAGGTTGAGGGTTCTACACTGAAGCTGAGAAGTCAAGAGCAAAATAAGGACCAGGGCTGCCCGAAAAAGTACCACAGCCATCCTCAGTGACAAGGAGGTCCTGAGCTCCTCCAACCATGAGAATAGTCGAGTACATGCCAAAAAGCCAGGGTAACAAGCTTCTCCTGGAGATTAAACAGCACCATCTTCTTCAGAGCCAAGAAGCAATGCTCAATGTAAGAAGCAGAGCTCCCCCAAAGTGAATCTCAACCACTCTCACCAACAAGGTCCCGAACTCCTCTGATGGTAATGGCTGAACTCATATTGGGAAGCTAGTCATGACAAGCTCTTCCAGGAGAACCAACAGCTTGAAACAGCAACACTTAGGAGAACCCACAACACCTACCTCTTCTTCTCCACATCTCTATTCATGCTGGCAACTTTCCTCAGGTGGGCCATCTACACTTGGCACCACTTAGTTCAGCTAGTGTTAAGTTGACCACCAGTTTTTAATCCATAAGAGATGCAAAGCATAAAGAGTTTATAAGTGGACTTACTATATTTTTTATTTTGCATCTCAATCAGCAAGTCATCACTAATTCCAATTAGTTATGATTTATTCCCAACTATCTTCATAAAAAGAAGAATCTTACTAGAAAACAACTAATAATCTGCTCAAAATATGAAAACCAGTCGTCCCCTCTATTTCTTTGATAATAACATTAGGTTCAATGATCACTTCAGAGAAGCCTAAAGACTATTTTTCTAAACACAGCTTAGCTTTCATTTCATTTCTTTTAGAATGTCTATGTGCACATGTGCACAGGTATATGCTGTTATTAATTTTTCCCCATATATAGATCCACATCTGTGTATACACTACTCTATTGTAAAGAACTTTGTTTCCCTTGATTTTTTTAATCCTCTGTTCATCCCATATTTCAACAATGATTCAAGTCCTGGTTCTCTCTGAAGCAGGAATTTCCTCAGAGCAGTAGGACTGCTACATTTCTCACATGCAGCTTTTAGGGTCTCACGTTCTTCCAGGGTACATGCTGCTTGCTTCTTCTTGGACAGACAGGGCCCTCAATGTAGGAATAAAAGAGAATTATAAATGAAGGCAGATGATTCGTTTCGTAGAACTTTTGACCTCTTTATGACTGCTTCTGTTTAACCTAAGGACTTAATGCTGAAGCATTACACTTCCCACTGCTGGGGAAAATTATTTCATGGAGTTATATAGTTTTATGTTTCTCCTCTTATTTATGTTTGTTTGGGGAATTTGTGAAATGCTTTTTGATCTGCAATAAGATGAGGGTTTTTTATATTGCAAAGTAATGGGGCTACATGCTGTAAGAACTACCTTACCCTTTGTTCATTTTGCCCATTTTATTATGCCCATTGCTAGCCAATAAATATGTCAACATGCTCTCATGTGAAACCTGTCAGACTTGTGAAGCATGACTCTCCGTCTTTGGATAGAAATCTGAAAACAAATCTATCCCTGAAAAGAAATGAATGATAGGTTAAAGTATTTAAATCAGCTAGAAAATGTTAGCAACAATTTTCTTAAATGGTCATATTTAAACAAAGAACACTTTCTTTTTTCTACTTTGGAATTATTAAGAAGTCTCAGTCTAAAAGGAAATCTGCAAAGTAAGTACAACTAGCAGCAAGGAAAAATAGCTGCTGCCACAATGTCCTGGAATGTCAGCCTGATTACCTCAATTTTATCATCTCTTTAAATCACCAAAGAGCAATGACAAAATAACATCAATAATTGCTCTAAGGCTGCATTATCCAATACAGTGGCCACTAGCCACTATGTATTTAAATGTAAATTTAGTTAAAATCACACTAGCTACATTTCAGGTGCTCAGTATGGGGCTAGAGACTACCATATTGGACTATGTGGACAGAAAGCATTTCCTTCACAGCAGAAAGTTCAGTTGAATAGTGCTCTGAAGCATCCCGATTACACATTTGCCATCATTTTTAGTCTTGGAAAATGTGCTCCACAGTCAAATTGCTAAATGCCACTTGTCTCAACCTGCACCTGTCCTATTTTACAAAGAATTTTAAGAAATCTCTAACTTGAAATAAATAACTAGTGAAAAGATGCCTTGTGAAATACGAGTCACTTTCATGATTTAAGGAGTCCAAAACATCTTTTAGAAAAGACTTATTAATCTCCTTTACCCAATTGTTACATACTTTTGTCTTTGTTTTTCTGAATTTTAATGAATTTGGAGAGTAAGCAGTAAACTTGTTTTCATATTAAATATTCAGAAGGACTTTAAATAATACTAAAATATCTAATAGTAAGGGAATAAAGTGTGCTCTACTTAATTACCACTATGCCTTAATTATTTCATTCTTAGTTCCTTTTCTCAACTAGAAAACCACTTCTTAAGCAACAATTCACCACCTTTATCAAGCACAGAATGACTTTATTTCATACAGTACGCAGATTTTTATTAATCCAAAGTAAAATAGTGAGAGAGTTAAGAATTAGGAAAGGGAATATTTCAATTATGGGACAGTAAGAAGAGAAAATTTTCTGACCATGTAAGGAAAGCTGGCTATTCATCCAAAGAAATCTATTTCTTCTAAGCAAGTTCAGAGCCAGTCTTAATCTCAAACATTTGCTATCTCTCCTACTCTAAGATTCACACAACAACACACATACAAACTCTAGGTTTACAAATTTTGTTTCCCAATGATTGTTCAGCCAAACCCTTGTCCAAACAGTGATCATGAACAGGGTCTCACACTGTCTACATCAAGGTAGCTGTCATGCCAAAGATTAAGAGGGAGTCTCCACTCAGTCCACTCCATTCAGTGGCACACGTTACCAAGTAGATACACTTTCAAAGTGACACTAGCTCATCCGTTCTGTTTGACTGGGAACACACCCAACAATTGTTCTTGAAGTGGAAACTGACATTTAAAGGATCCAAGTTTAAAGATGAGATCATTTTGAGCTGGAATTGAATGGGTTGTTAGTATCTGTGAAAGTTTGTACTTTCACTCCTGGCAACCTTTACCATTACTTAGCAATTTAACTTCACAGGAAGACTGTGGGGTGTGGTGAAAACATACACATTTTTACCAAAATCCAAGTCAGTCTCTGCCACTATTGAGTTTGATAATTTTGGGTAAATCTCTCACAGCTCAACTTCCCTCTCTGAAAGATGAACTCTTTGACTTCAAAAGATGACCCTGGGAGGTAAATGAAATTATGTTACTGCAAATTCAGTTTGTACAATTTGAACTAAAAAACCAATTTCTTATTAAGTTATTTGACAATGCTTCAAAATTACTTGTATATAATATTCTTTTATGGACTATTGTTTGTCATAATTTACAATATATCCAGCCCTTGGTAAGTCACATATTTTTCACAATTTTAAATATATCCAGGCTTTTCTAAGTTATATACATATATATGTGTGTGATTATATATATATATATATATATATATATATATATATGATTTTCTTACTGTACACATTTTTTAAATGAAGACTGTGAGACCAAATGAAGTCAAGTATTTGCCTAAATGAAGGTTGCTCAACACATGTGTTGAAACTAAGAATTTCTATCTAAATTTCTAGTCCCAAAGGCATGGTTTATGCTGTTTCTCAGTAGAAGGAAATTGGTAGTTTAGCAGACAGGTAAATAAAATCTCAGGAAAGAGATCCCTTAGTCCACAGCAAATACATTGCCAGTAAGCATTCACTTCTGACTTGTCAAAGGGACCTTCTCTGGACGTTGATAGCACAGGGTATGTCTAATAATTCATACCTATGTTTTCACTATGTGTGCCTTTTGAGGAAGTGTTAGCCCTCATTAAATGTTTCTGAAATTGACTTAAAAATTTTTCTTCTGTTTCTTTATTTTCCTGTGTTTCCTCTTGAAAAGCATGGAGACTCAGTAATGTCTTATTCTTCCAAAATATGGAATTTTCTTTGAGGATTACTTAAAAAGTAAAATATTATCAAAAATATATGTGCACAAATAAACTTGCTTATATATGTAGTTCTCTCATAAAGTCACATATTTTATTTCTCTAATGAACATTTTAAAAAGCACAGAATAATTTCTATTTTGATTGACAGCACACTGATTTTTAAAAATTGTTTTGAAATTTTAGTTTCACATTCACTTCTACATAAGCAGTTTCCACCTTTTATTTCTTGAAAGAGTGTCGCGTTAGTGGTAAATCAACAACAAAATTATAATTTGGCTACCAGCTGCCTGAATTCTCACTCTGCCACGTGAAGACTCAAAAGAGATGGAAAACTCAAGGTTAATAAGATTATCACCCCTTGCTTTTTTTTTTTTGTATTTATGTATCTAAGTCTGTGCCTTCAAGACTTTCTTCACTGAGCGGAAGATTGTAATCATTGCTAAAGTCTCAGGTTTTTGCTTCTCTGCACAAAAATGAATTCAGTGATGTGTAGCTGAATGCATTCCAGATAGCAATAGCATATCATTAGCATATCAGTGACAGCAACAAAAAATACATGAAAACAAAAACATTGCATACAAATGAAGATGTGTAAGAGTTTTCTACAGAACAGAAACTGTTTTCCTTGTTACTTTTGGAACTGATTTTACATTATCCATTAATTCATGACAAAGACAAATTTTTCAAAACCTGGAAATCCAACAAAATATGAAAATAGGAACTGAAAAATCTAGACAGCATCCCTATTAATTTTTAGAGCACATCATAATCTCCCAGCACTCCAAATTTTATCATCTATCTAACCAGTGCTGAAATTTGTCTTTGTTAAGTATTTAAAAAGGATCCTTCCCAGAGAAAGGGAAAGGGATTTTGTGGGATCCTTCCCACATGCAAGCTCTAGGTACAGGTCAATCTCCAAGAATTTGAGGGGGTTTTCCATCTATTTTTAATCCTTATCTCCAAACAAAAACATACAAAAGTTATTATAAATATATTAGGAGAGGTTAATATACATATTTGATTGGCTTATATATGTTTGAGAGAAAGTATAATACAATATACATTTATTTCTCACTTGCTTATACTAGAAGACGTACATATTCTTTGTCCACAGGGAACTGTGCTCCACATGGTGATTCATTTAGCAATAATCTTTCCATTTGATGGCTCACCCATTTCCTGGAGTTTAGTTTTCATCTGCAGCAAATGGGCAGAACAGGAAAGGGCAAAGAGAAGCCTATATGAGAGGTTTTATGGAAAGACAGGACATATAGTTCATTGATTAAAATGAGGTCACATGTTCATTTAACTGAAAGACAAGTTTGGAAAAGAGATCTAGCTGTGTGTCCCGAAGAGGTAGAGACAAATTACAGGTAATACCTAGCAATAGCCTATCAGGATCCTCTACACATTGTGAGGCATAGATTATTGCAATTTTCTTTTAGCATTTCCTTCAGCATGAGAAGTCACACTTTTCTCAACAGGAGACATTCCACTGAGAAGTAAAATAATAAAATATGACTCATACTTTATAATGATGCCTTCATTAGAAACACAACAAACTCTTCTGCTCTACTATGGTTTGTCTCCCTACAACTTCTCCTAGAACTCTGTTACATTTTCATGTTACATTTTCATGTTACATTTTCATGTTACATTTTCATGTTACATTTTCATGTTACATTTTCAGTTTGTATACATCTATGTGTATGTTTTGAATACAATTTTTAAATTACTCAAAAAAATTTAGTTCATTCAGAAGCTATAGTCATTTTTAAAATCTCACTTTATACAAGATTTCTCTTAAAAATAACATTAAAAAAGTAGGAATCCATTTTTGAAAAATGTAAATTCATCTATCTGTATTTCTGACAAAGACTAATATTGATCACATTAAAGAAAAACCATTAAAGAAAAACTTTTCTCCAAATGGCATATGAAATTGAAGACAAATCTTTACACCGAAACTAAAAATTAAATAACCCATTTTAATTAGCACAAAAGAAATTTTTATAAAGTCAGAATGCTTCTATGCTAGTACTTTCTCTTTAGTTAATTAGACTTTGTTACCGAACCTATGAGGCATGCGCTAAAAATTCTAAACTATTTATAAAATATATTTGAAGAACAGATTGAGGTTTCATTATTTATAACTTGGTCAAGATACCAAACTGACAAGATTGTAAACCTGCTGATACCGTAGCTTTCCTACCACTGTTGCAGATGCTGCTACTCAAGTTTCTAATTTATGTGCAAATTGAATTTGCCTAACACATATTGTAAGCTCTTTTTTCTATTTATTTTAGCAGTCTCCTGTACAGTATGGCTTAAAGTACTTTTTCTGCAATTTATAAAAAGATAATTTACAAAAGGCAATATTTATTATCTTTGTTTCCGATGTTATTCTTCAGACATCCCACAACCTTATTCAGAGAAGGGACTGACTTCCTATTATGAACTAAATATTCACTAGAAAGCAAAGACTCACATCCTGACCGGATTTAACTCAACTGAGGGAAATACAGATTACTTTTGTGGCTTTTGTTGACAGCACAGAAATCAAGATTCCAGGATCCTATTTTCAATGTTAGTTTTAATATTTCCAAAGTGATAACTTGCCACTTGGTGTCCATTTATATTTTCAAAACTGAATTCAAAAGTCCTTTAGAGTGAATTTACCAAATTTCATTATGCTTTCACTCTTGGAGGCACTATCAGAAGAACTAGGAATCAGAGACAAATAAAATGGCTTTTGTCCTAGAAGAGTGCGTGACATAGGAGATAAAATGGACATATAAACAAATCACCCTTCTACCAATGTTCTTAGTGTGCTAGAAACTCTATATCAGATACTGCAGTAATGGTGAGATATTCAAAAGGATTAAATGCTTCAAAACATGTCAGAAGTAATTTCCAAAGCATCACTCCTTCTGAATAACAATTTTGCAGGACTGTAGGCAAATTTTAATTCTCTCTATTTGCTTGGCAACTATCGCATTCTGTTGCTGTTTAAATAGACTGCCCTGACCATATTCTCTTACATATTCACTAGAAAATGTTAGCAAAATTTCCAGTAAACATGGAAGTCTTTTATGGGCCTGGGCCACCTACCTACTAGAAAAGCATGTTGTAGATAGTGTTGAACATAAAAACATTGTTTCATACATTTGGGTCATTATAAATCAGAGTTTGTTGGCTGTCACAATCCTACTTACTCTAATAGAATATTCATAATCCTTTATTCTTACATTTTTCTACTTCATCCTTATTCAGACAAACATTAAAGTCATGAGAAAGAGGCTAAATAGCATTCATAATACAAGTATCTTCTCGACCTGATTATTAAGTTCCTTCATATGTAAAGAGCTATACATACACTTCTTTCTTATACTTTCTCAACAGTACCTCTTTACTAAACAATTCTATTCATTTGAAGACCCTGACCCTCTAGGTAAATTGTTAGCCATGGTCCCCTAGTGTATTAGTCAGGGTTTTATAGAGGAAACAGATATAACACAAGATATACAAATGTATAAGGAATGACAAGATTGGCTTACGGTGGTCAGCCACAGGGTCAGATGAGGAAGCGTGCAGGGGTGTCTACATGCTGGAGGCCGAAGGACTCAGTCCAAGGTCTGGAGCTCACCCTAGTGTCTCGTGCAAGTCCACACCAGCAGGCTGATGGGTCTGTGACAGAAGGCCAAAAACTTTATGATGGAAGGCTGAAGAGTCTATGCCAGAAAGCTGAAGAGTCTACACTGGAAGCCAGGAGACAACTTCCAAACCAAAGGTGAAGACTGAAGCTTCTCCAAAGAATGGCATGCATTCATCCTTCCTCCTTCCCTTTTATACCATCCAGGTGATGAGCCACCCTTGGGTGGGTCTTCTATACCTTTGGGTGTACAGTTGGTAAACCCATTTAGTTGAGCTTCTAAATGTCTCAAATTGACACAATCAATCAACCACTACTGGGGTTTTTGTTTTTGTTTTCTAAATCTTGCAACTCTAATTTCACAATACACAAATCATGCTCTAAGCCATCAATAAATATGTGATGCCATTTCTCTACTTAGCAGTGCACAGGATCCCAATAGCCAGAGATAAAAGTAGGAGCACACTGAGTAGTACCCTAGAAAACAATTGATTTTTTTTATCTGTAATTTTGTTGCTGCTCATTTAGAACTCCTGGTCACCAAAATAGGAATGTTTCTACAAGGGAACAAACTGGTGATTTTACTTAATTGAAGGCTGAGATTCTTCATGCTAAGGAATCAATAGGCAAAGAATAAAAATGTAACATTTCCTGGTATACTGATTATACATCATTCTGTAACAAGTCATACCAAAATTAATGACTTTAAGAAATAAAAATATTTGATCTGCTCAAAAATATTTAATTGGTCAGGTTCCAATTAAATTAAAAGTGTTCCCCACTCAGAGCAAGCCTAGACAGCTCAAAATTTGGTAGATGAAATCAAATTAGTGTTCAGTCACTCATGTCCAGTGACTGAGGCTGTAAGGCAGGACCTCAGCTGTCAGCCACTGGAGCATCTATGTATGACTTCTCCCTGTTGTCATGTATCTTTCTCACCACTTGGCAATAAACATTCCAAGTGATCAAGTATTGCAAGTGGGAAAACCACTTAAAAACTGTATTACATTTTTTAACCTAGAGTTAGAAATCAAACAGAGTCACTTCTGCCACGTTCTACTTGTTAAATGCAAATTACTAAGGCTGGCCACAAGTCAAGGGAAGAATTAGATTCTACCACTTGACAAAAACGCTGTCAAAGAAATGGAGGGCAATTTTAAACCACCAAACACTGCCATTGTCCACAAATTATTTAATTCCCCCTACACACAACATACACTCACTCTTCCTCAAAACTCCCCCAAATTCTCCCCTATTATGACAGCAGGTTCAGATAGGTGGTGGAAAACCTCAGACTCTAACCCAGACACAGATGTAAATGAGGCTTCTTACTTGTTATTCTTCAAGTATTACCCCTATTATACAGTTTAACTTGTTCTGAAGACCCATCAACTAAGTAGAAAAGTTCTCTGCCCTCCACATATCTAATCTTGAAGGGAGGAGTGTGAAAAAGAGAGCTTCTAGAAATTGTTACATTGAGGGGGGGGAGGAAAAATTATAAATACATGAGAATCTCCAGTCTATACCAATTCTGTAATTCAGCTGGGAAATGGATCAAACAACTTTGGCTAAGGCTCACTTTTAAGTGTGAAGATGCATGGCTGTTGGCTTTGTCCTATGAACGCTTAGGTCATCCCCTGAGTCATCTTGTCTTTTCTATAAGAAATGTCCGATATTCATAACTAAGTAGTTTTCCCATCCTATTTCCTGCCCATAGTAGTTCAGGAATTTAATATTCTCTCTTTTTCTTTTGTACTGTCTTTCTTCCTCTTTGTTCAAGTTGGTTCTTCCAAAACAATTTTCTTAAGCTTTTTGTAACTTTCTTTGAATCTTATTAGGATCATTTCTTTAGGTAAGAATTTTATTCACAAACCTCACTGAGATAAGTCTTTCTCTAAATTGGGTTATATGGTTGCTGTGAGACAACACTTTTAAGTCTACAAAATTTGTTAGCAAAATGAATTCAACAATGTGTAAAAATAATTGTCATTTGACTCTCAGTTGAGATTTGCTCAAAGTATTTAGGGCTAGTTCAATTGATTTCAGAAATCAATTGATACAATCTAACATATCAACTAGTTGAAGAAGAAAAATCATGTAATCATATCAATAAAGAAAAGACATTTGACAAAATCTAACATTCACGATAAAATATTTAAAAAACTACTATATAGAATAGAACTTCCTCACTTTGTTAAAAACAAACAAACAAAACAAAACAACAAGCTTACCACAGAGGCACATATCATAAACCTACCACATTGGGAGGCTGAAGCAGGAGGATCATAATAAGTCTGAACCCAGCCTTAGTGAGACTTTGTCTCAAAATAAAAAATAAAAAGTGCTGGAGATGTAGTTCAGTAGCAGAGTGCTATCAGTTCAAATCCTAGTACCACACACAAAAGAATCTGAAAATATATACAGCTAATATCAAATTTAATAGTAAGGAACAACATGCCTTCCTGCTAAGATGCAGAACAAAATAAGGCTATTCCTTCTACCACTCACATTCAGTGTCATACTGGAATTCCTTGCTAATGCAGTAAGATAAGAAAAAGAAATAAAAGGTATGATAGACCTTTTGCAAATTGAAAAGGAACTAAGAGATGAAAGGAGGGGAGAGGGAATGAAGGAGGGGTGTCGGAAGGAAAATGAATTAGGATGTGTTCTCTCTCTGAATCAACTCTCCATGATGACGGCAATGTTCACCATTTACTGCAAACCTGCACTAAGAAAGAATGTTTAAAAACTTAAAATATTGGGATATAAGAAATAAAATAAATGGTATTATTTTTATGTAGAAAATTCAAAAAAACAAACAAAAAGAAGAAAAAAATCTCTTAAAATTAGTAAGAAATTATTTCAAGGTTGTAGAAAAACCTTGAAACAAGTCAATTTATCTTCTATACATCAATAATCAACAGTTAGAATTTGAAAGTAAATCACAGCAGCATTTCATTAGTAACCCCCAAAATGAAACTTTTAGCTATAAATATAACAAAATATGTACTAGATATATTTAAGTACGAACTCCAGTGGATTATATCAAAGCTCTAAATAAATGGAGAGATATTCCATGTTTATGGATAGAAATATTCAAATTTGTAGACTGCAGGGGAACAGAACAAGAAGTCAACAAGCAGAAACCCTCCCTGTGAGGTGATGTTTTGCATGGGCCACTAGGGGGACAGTCAAATGCCAGCCTTTTTCCATGAGTCAGTGCCATTTGGACTGTGGGGGAAGAGAACAAGAAGTCACCAAGAAGCAAGCCCTCCCTGTGAATCAGTGCCATGCATGGGCTGCTCTGGGGAGAACCATATGCCAGTCCCTTCTGGTGCATGGGTTGGGAACAAGAAGAGCTACCCTACAGCCTCTCTGAAAGCAACTGGTTGATCTGGAGAAACACAGCCTGCCATGATGGCTATTGAGGTAAAATACAAGTTAATGCTGGTAGTGTTTAGTGTTTCACTACTTTGAAGGCCTACAGCCAGTAGTCTGATCATCTATTCTGAGATAACAATATTCAATGTAGCATCTATGAGGGATCTCCTTCTGAAGGTAGTAGCCATTGTTAATTCCCTATTATCTTGTCTGAAGTCCTGTGTCATTTTCATTGTTTTGTTGGGTTACGTTTTATTCTGTTTTGTCTTGTTTGATTTTATTATATCTGATAGAATGGGCAGCAATTTCAAAGATAACAAGATATTTTATGGCAGCCATTTTGGATTTACTATTATCTTGTTTTGAAGCCCTTTATTGTGTTCATTGTTTTGTTTTTATTGTTTCTATTCTGTTCTGTTTTGTTTGATTCTTACTATGTCTGAAGGTATCGGCAGCTATTTTGAAGACAACCTCCCATGACATCTACACAACCTACAGATTACAAGCACTCACAATAAAAATTCTAGATAGTTATTTTGTAGATATTGACAAAAAAAGATTTTATATTGAAAGCCAAAACATTCAGAATCACTAATGTAATAATATAGGAGAAAAATAGAGACTTGAAAACACTGAATTTTAAGTCTGACTATAGAGTTACAGTGGCAAAGACAGTGTGGTATTGATGAACAGGCAGATAAATAGATCAACAGAACACAACCCAGAAATATATACACCAAATATTGTCCATGTTTGGCAAAAGAACAAAGGTCTTTCAATGGAGAAAGGGCACACTTTTATTTCCCTTCGATGGAGAAAGGGCAGTCTTTTCTACAAATAGTACTAGTCCTCCACATGAAAGAAAATTAATGTAGACACAGACCTCATACATCTCACAAAAATTAACTTAAAATGGATCAGAGACCTAGCTGCAATGGAAAACTAAAACTAAATGTTAACTTAGTTTTATAAATTATATTATAAAACTTAGAAGTTAAAGAGAAAACTAGGTGACTTTTGGAAATGACATAATAAATACAACATTTTAATATAACACCAAAAGCAAAAAATTGATAAATTGTATTTCACTAAAATGAAAAAGTACTGCTCTGCCAAAGATACTGTTTGGAGAATGAAAAGACAAGCCACAGACTGGGAGAAAAATCTTTGCAAAACACATAACAGATAAAGGATTTAGAATCAAAATATCCTAAGAACACTTAAAACTCAACAATAAGCAAACAATCCAATTAAAAAATGGGCAAAAGATCTGAACAGACACCTCCCAAGATATACAGATGGCAAATAAGCATATGAAAATATGTTCAACATTATATATCAGCATGAAATTGCAAATTAAAACAACAATAAGATGCCACTACACATATTTTTAAATGTACAAAAATTGTTTTAATCAGATTTGTTAGAACACGCAGACATGGAAATGACTATTATAAATGAAGACTTTTTATACTAGCAGATCCTTAGAAACAGCAGGCAGGCACATGGCGAGCCACATCGAGCCACATGGGAGAACAATGGGTCAGTCAGCAAACACTTTTACTGTGGCTATTCACAGAAATGGACTGTGCAAGGTAAACAGGTTTTTTTCAGGGGGCCATGGGAATTAGAAGCTATCCTAAATTACCTGTAACCTGCCCATGGATGATTAATACAGGAAAACATTAACTTGGTGTGCAAAATTTAAAGAAAACAGTCAGGAATTTCACCTTTTGAATTATTGGTTTTTATATGGAAGCCACACTTACAAGAAAGCTTGTGCTACTTCTAGGAATTAGCCATCCCTAGGAGGAGCAGTCTGTTCCCCAATTAACAAGGACCCCAAGATGTCAAAGTATCATAAAATACAGAAAATAAAAAAAACAAAATTACTGTAACACATCTATACAATTAGCTAAAATCAATATTGGCAAAAATGGGGTGCGAGACAGATTCAACTGGTTGCGGAATTAAAAAGCTTACAGTCACTTTGAAAGACAGTTTGGCAGGTTCTTATAAACATAGGTTCACCATTTAATGTGCAACAGCCCTTCTAAATAATCTAATGAATCAGTTGAAATTTTATGTCCACCTAAAAATCTGAGAGTATTTGCTACAATCTTATTAAAAATTGGAAAAATTGGAAGCAACTGAGATATCCTTCAAGAGACAAACCAAAAAAATGTGATACATCCATAGAATGCAATTTTATTTTCTGATAAAAAGAAATGTGGTACAAAAAAGTCAATAGAAGACCATCAAATGTGTGTTAGTAAATGCCAAAATCTAGTTGAAAAGACTATGTACTGTATGTCACTGTACGACATTCGGACAAAGACAAAACTGTGGAAACAATAAGATATCAGTAGTTGTGAGGGATTTGGAAATAGGGAGGGAACAGATAAATTGCCCCTTTTCAAAGCAATAAAGCTATGCTGTACAATCTTGCAATGATGCATGATATGCATTTCTCAAAACCCAAAGGGTTAGCCAGGCATGGTGGCACAAGCCTGTAATCCTAGTACTTGGGAGGCAGAGGCAGAAGGATCACCACAAGTCTGAGGTCAGCCTGGGCTACACAAGTGAGTTTTTTTAGTTAATTATCATATATCAATATTGATTCATCAGTTGTAATAAATGTATCAAATTAATGCAAAATATAAGTAATTCAAAAACATTGGCAGAGTTGGAGTATAGAAGAACTCTGTACTTTTGCACAATGCTCTAAATAGATTAATCAATCTGTTAATTAATTAAAATAAAATCTTAAGAGCCAGGTGCAGTTGTATGTGTCTATCGTCCAAGCTACTTGGGAAACTGGGGAGAAGGATCACATGGACTGAGGAGTTCAAGGCCAGCTGAGTAACATAGCAAGACCCTAACTCTTAAAAGAAAAGAATAAAAAGTTATTATAACTTTTTATAATAGTTAAAGAATAAAAGTTATTATTATAAACTGAACAGGCAGGCACCCTGTGTGGTTAAAATCCCAGTACTCAGAAGGCTGATCATGCTTATCATCCCAGTATTCAGGAGGCTGAGGCAGGGGGATTGTTGTGAGTTCAAGACCAGCCTGGGCGACAAAGTGAGCTCAAGGCCAGCCTGAACTGTATGGCAAGACTCTGTCTCAAAAAGACAAAAAAAAAAATTAAAAGGCAGGCTGGGGTTATAGTTCAGTGGCACAGCGTATGCCTCACAAGTGTGAGGTCATAAGTTTCATTGCTGGTACATAATGAATAAATAAATAAATAGGCAAACTCCACACAGGAAAAGATAATTGCATTTCACAGCACTTGACAGAATATCCAAATATTTACAAAATTTCAACAAATTAATTTTTTAAAAACCTACTTTTATTTAAAAAAAAAGAAAAGGATGCTATCAACAAATAATTCACAGAGAAAAGAAAAACAAAAAAAAGGCCACTCTCTGTACTGAACTCAACTACAAACTCAAATCAGCAGGGAGCGTGATATTCTCCTCACTGTCCACTATGGAATGTGAGGCTGATACCCAGCAGTGGTGAGAGCGTGGGGCGTGAGCCGCTGTCCTGCAGTGCTGTCAGATGTGCAGCCTGGGACACTGGCTCTGCTAGGATCCGAACACTTGAACATGTGACTCACTCAGCACAGCAGCTGCACCTTCAGCAATGCATCCAAGACGAACTTACACGGGGGGAGTGTCTTAGTTACTTTTTATTCATCGCTGAGACAAAATACCTGATGCCCAAAGTCGGGAAAGGAAAGGTTTATTTCTTACAGTTTTTGGAGGTTTCAGTCCATACTCGTTGGCTCCAAGGCAAGGTGGCATGGCGGGGCCGCAGTTCATGGCGGCTGCAAACAGCAAGGCGGAAACCGGCAAAAGAGAGAGAGACACACCTTCTTCCTGCCATTACATCACATCCTGGCTCCACCTCCTAGGAGGGTGCAGCACTGACACCACCAATCCAAGCACTAAACAATGAACCAATCACAAATGCACTATGCAAATACTTGAGGCCTGGGGGCCACCGACATAAACCATGACAGGGAGATAGGTACAGAAATATTCATCATAACATAATAATGCCGAATATTTGGAACTAAAAGAAAAGAGTAGACAGTGAAATACGTACAGTGGAACATTACAAAGTATTTTAGATAAGTAACTTTGAGTTATGTGTATCAATAGGAATAAATTATTAGAGCAATATCTTATAATAGGAACAACTACTTTGAAAATAACAATATGCAATGTACTAACCATTGTTACTCTACTAAAATCTTGTTAAAAATTTTGTACCTCCCTCCAGCATGAGCCAAGAGGAGAATCAGAGAACACCCCCGAGATCCAGCCAGGCCATGGTGGAACCCAGGAGCCTGCACAAAGAAGCAATTCGCCGCCCTCTTGGTAAGCGCCTCCCTCGGCAGGAGCCAGGAGGAGAACCAGTCGTGTCTCCTGAGTCTACCGGTGCTCGGGCTTGGAATCAAACATCCCAAACCTACCACCATCACCACCACCCCACCCCCGTTAGCAACTAGGGACAGAGGTCTGAGCATCTCTTGGCAGGATGACTGTATGCAACATAGCAAATATGGGCGGTCTCCTCTATCTTCTCTTTGAAAGCAAGTGTTGTTTTCAGTTTTGTTTTCATTATGACTAATTGCTTTACTCTATTCAATATTCTCTTTTGGTTGATTTTATAATGTTCTGCCTTTGGTTTGATTTTGCTATACTTAATTGACTAGACAACTATTGTGAAGATAATGAGATATACTATGGTACCTGTTACTGTTATCCCGGTAATCTGCTGTGAAGTTCTGTACCAAAGTCACTGCACTGTCTCAATTGGCATTGTTCTGTCTTGTTCTGTTGTATTTCTACTACTTTCAAAATAAAAAAAATAAAATAAAATAAAAAATAAAAAATTTTGTACCATCATTTTTATTGTTTTTCTTTAAAATAAAATTTTTTAAAAGAAAATGAAAATTATATGTGGATAATAATGTTAGAAAATATGCAAAGTATTTAGGATACATGTATGTAGTAATAGAATAAAAACTTGAATGTAAATAATAAATAGCAAGTTTTAAGGAAGTGGTTTTCTCTAAGAAAAAACAAAAAAGGGACTGGAGAAGGTTGTACATGGAGTTTCCATTATTCCTGTTATGTTTTACTTTCTAAAATAAATCTGAAACAAATACTGGCAAACATGTAAAGATTTTATTTATAACAGGTGGGAATATATGACTGCTTGTTCTTGTTGCTATGCTTTTCTGTATATTGAAATATAATCACTATTATATAGCAGATCAGCTCCCTAGTGTTTATCTGTAAAGATGAGAAAGAGTAGAAGATGTTGGGTGGGACAATGAGCTTTCACGAACCACACAATAATACAATGAGCTCAGTGGGCTTAACACAGGAGACAGTGATAGGAGTTGCCCTGTCATGAACATACAGCAGAGAGAATGATGCTCAAAATTAGCAGCAGTGACAGGGTCAGAAGTCCTTATACCCTAACTACCCTCAGCAAGGAAAGCTGTCCCAAGACACCTCTTATGATGGTCTGATGAGAATAGGAGGGTTCTTTCTATCAGAAGTCATCTTGTTCTCAGAAAACACTTTCAGCTGAGCTGTCATGGCTAACAAAGCCAAAAGTGGAGTGAAGGCTTTGTTTCCCTCTCTGCCCATCCCTCCAACACCGATGTAGCCATTCAGCTGTTAAATAACCCCCTTATGTTGCACATCTGCACTATGCTGATATGCGAGTAAGGTGATAGCATTGTCTGAAATTATGAGAAGGAGTATAGTTGTAATGTGATGTGAAAAGTTTATGTGCAGATAAACTGACTGGAGAAGCAAATAAACAGCCACTCAGTAGAGGCAGGGATACAGAGATTATGGCTTTTCTTGGGATTTAAATTTTCTTCAAAGAAGTAACCCCTTCATTTCTAAAAGTAAAGAAGAAAATGGAGATAATAAAAACAAATGTGAGACTCTTCATAGTTTTCAGCCTTTTCCTATCTATTTCAGAAGATAAGAGACCAACTGAAACAGAAATAAGAGCAAGAATAAAAATTAGCAGGAAGAACAAATTTACAATTTGGTCAACATGAAAGAAAACTAAATAATAAGGCCTCTAGGAAATGTACTAAGGTGGGAGTTCTTAGAAGTGAACTTGAAATTTATCTTTGTAATAATTACTACACCCGAATAATTCAGGCATCTGTCTATGAAATGAAGGTTGAGGTGCCCGGGAAGACTGCACTAGAACCACATGCAAGTTCTCATGAGACATAGGAGTTCCTAAGCCACTCGCAGACCTGCAGGACTCGTATGTATTGGTCTGACTAACAAGATTGATTTTAAATACCACACACAGTTGAGTATGCAGTTTAAGATCCATTACAGAGAATACCAGATTTTGAATGTTCCTTCCTATGCCAGTCTTTGGTACTTAAACATGATTCCATTTGAATATGTCTCTAGATTTGATGACATTTTCTAATTCTTTAAGAAAAATTATTTTCTTATTTTTGATGTTGTTCCTTTATTGGTCTATGTACGGTATTTTTAAATTTTGTAATCTGTCCTTTAGATAAAACTGTTCATTATAACTAGAACAGAAAGGCTTTTTAAATACCCATCTATGATTTTGATGAAGATAATAATAATAACAATGGGTATTTCTTACAACCTAAGCATGGTCATTTAATTTGATGGAATGCAAGATGACAGAGATAACAAGAATAGTTATTTAGAAAGGAAAGGTAAGATCTTTAATAAGAAATACCCAGAATTAATTTTTTTAGTTTATTGTCTTCTATATTCAATTGCAATGTTTCACTCTGTTGATTCTAGTTCAGTTTCTATAAATTTGCTTTCTATTCCTTTGCTTTCATCAAATATTTGCTAAGTTTTCTAAATGTTTTACTTCGTGCATGGTATACCAAAATCTAAAAAGACATGGTTACTTCTCCTCAAAGGACTCACAACTTTCAGAGCAAGTGAACAGTATACACTACCATGATTGATCACTACAGAAAAGGCAGCAGCACATCCTCAAATGTGGAAGTCAGGACAGTTTCCACCCACAAGGCTTTGCTAATCTGTGTGTGCTAGAGGTAAGCTGGGAAGGCCAGGGAAATGAAGAAAACGCCCATGGCGAGAAGCCTGAGCAAAGGCACAAAGGTTTAAAGTTGTATTTTCTGGTCAAGAAATGATACACTCACTAATCTTTGTTTTAGCCAGAAAAATAAAACATGTTTGGACCATAAATTCGGCCTCAAATTGAGAAAGCCCTGAAGGCAATTATCTATGCTGAAGCATAGATAATGTTTAAGTCAGGATGATGGCTGCAATGAGCAGCGCTGATGACATGCTTCAACCTGTGCTTCGAAAAGAATGTTTTCTGGCACAAATATGACAAAGTAGAGAAAGAAAAAAGCAACACCTAATAGCTAGTTCAGAGACTGGTTTACTAGGGTAGGTGGGAACCCAAAACGGTACAGAGCAATGAGAAGAAAAAATATTAGAGAATTGTTCAGCAGCAGAGTTCAAAGGGGTTAATATTTGATCAGATGTGTGAGAAGGAGAAAAGAGATAGAAGAAATGTTAAAGCTATTTCTCTGTTTTCTAGGCTTGAGGACAGGGAGGTCTTTTAGATTTTGGCATACCATGCATGAAGTAAAACTTCTGGCATTTAGAAAATTTAGCAAATATTTAACAAAAGCAAAGGCAGATTAACAAAGGAACAGTAGCATAATGTGATAGATGAGCTCGAATTTCAATGTGAAGTTTGAAGTTATTGCACTATTTAAAGAATTTGGAACTCAAGAAAAGGTGGTCTGGACATGTATATTTGTGTTACATCAGCATAGTTAATAGCTGGAAATATTGGAGTACATAAGCTTATCATTGGAAAGAATGAAAGCACCGCTCACTACAAGAGCAGTGAGGATAGAAGCTGAAGAATGTCTACCTACCAGTAGACATCATGATAGTTATAGTAGGACAGAACGAGACAGGAGATGTAGCCATCTCATTACCATGATGAAAAGAAGAGTATAAATTGTGTAAAATGCAAAAGTGCTTAAGTTACCAATGCTTACAACAGCAATTAATTCTAATATTTCTTCAACCTGCACAACAACAGATGTGTACCTTGCTGACAAGAGGCAATCTATAAAAAAAATGTAACATATTTAATGAAGGATAATGATATTATTCAAATAATTGAATATTAATAGTAAATGAAAGTCTAAGAATTGGCCATGCTGGGACTAGGAGGACCCAACAAGAAGCCAACTAGTCAGTCTTTCTGGTAAGCTGCACAAGCCAAGTGGGTTCCAGAAAGAGAAGAGTCAGCACCTTCCATGAGCCTATTGGCACTTGGGCTAAGAATCAAACACACTCCACCCCATTCTCCCAACCCTCACTGTAAGCAACCAGTGGGTTCAGAGGACAGGCTGAGTTGATAGCAACTAAGGTACATAAAATAACTACATGCTTATATTGTTTGGTTGATTTTGCAGGCCTGGGGCCAGCGGTCTGAGCGTCTCTTGGGAGAATGACAGTATGCAATATACCAATATGGGGGATTTCCTTCTATCTTGTCTTTGCAATCCAATATTGTTCTCATTGTTTGGCTTTGTTTGGATTAATTGTTTTGCTTTATTCAATATTCTGTTTTTTGTTTTTTGTGGGTTTTTTTTTTTTTTTTGGTACCAGGGATCGAATTCACAACCTCATGCTTGCCAGTCAGGTGCTTAGGCCATTGAGCTAAATCCCCAGCCCCAATATTCGGTTTTGATTGTTTTATTCTGTTTTGTTTTTGGTTTGATTTTGCTATATGTGATGGAATGGACAGCTGTTGTGAAGATAACAAGGTATACTACGGTAGCCATTGTTGTTTTCCTAGTATCCTGCTTTGAAGTTCTTTACCAATTTTGCTGCTTTGCGTTGATTGGCGTTGTTCTGTTTTGTTTTGTTGGATTTTACTATCTTTAAAATAAAAAAATAGAAAATGAACAAAAAAAGTGAGTCATAGCACATTAAATGTAAAAATCATTATAGTATTACTTAGTTAGAATCAGTAATAATAAGTGTTCCACAATTTGAGTTTCAGAATTATTTATAATAATCAAAAAGAAAATTGCATACAAATGAAAATACCCCAAAATAAAAGGAATAAATGAATCACATTTTAACTTTCTTTCAAAAATCTCTTATTGCATAATTTTACTAATAAAATTTATAGAGTAAGGAGAAAAGTAGAGTGGAGAAAAGAGTAAAGAATGAACTTTAGCTCCCAGAGAACAGCATCTCGGCCTGTCTCTTTGGGACCCGAAACTCTGGGACCCGCAGAGTGGCCTGGACTGTTTGAATTGAAAGTCTGCTCAAACCTGCATCTCAGCACGACTTTTTGGGACTGGTAGGCCCGCCCTTCATCCGCAGGGAACTGCCCAGAGTCCAGCATCTGGGCCAGGTCTGTTTGGGCCCGTAGCCCCGCCCTTCACCCCCAGGAGGTCTCACAAAGACCAGCATCGCGGCCTGTCTGTTTGGGACCCGAAACTCTCAGACCTGCAGAGTGGCCCAGGCTGTTTGGATTGGGGATATTGTGGAGATTGGCATCTTGGCCAGGTCTGTTTGGGACCGGGAACCTTGCAGAAACCAGCATTTTGGCCTGACTCTTTGGGACCTGTAGGCCCACCCTTCACTCGCAGGGAACCTCCTGGAGACCTGCCTGGGACAAAGCACGGTGGCCTGGCCTGCCTGAGATTCCACAGGCTCCAGGGTGACCACACCCAGCATTCACCTTACAAATTAGGGAGCCAGGAGCCCACATAGGGGAATTAGGACCCTGTGAGGGAGCCAAGAGCCTGTGGAGGAGCCACTGCCCCTCCAGGAACTGATGGTGTAAGAGGTAATTCACCACATAAGCAGAGAAAGCTTTGGAACACCGCGAAAGTAAGGAAATATAGAAAAATGACAAAAGGAAAGACCAGAAGGCAAGCTCAAAGCCCTAGCCCTCCCCAAGAAAGCTTAGAAGCTGTGTACATAGAAGAAAAAAGAAGCCATACACCTGAAATGTCTGAAATGATATCAAAAGAAATAAATATGCAAATAGGGAAAGCGATGGAGAAATTCAAATCAGAAATACTTGCCCAGGTAAAAGAAGAATTGATAAAAATAGTGAAAGAAATAGTGAACGCATCTAGTGAAAACACAGCTAAAAAATTAGAGGAACAAAGCAAACAGATAGAATCTCTCAAAGAACAATATAAGAAACAAACAGAATGCATAAAGCAGATTCAAAGAGATATACAGGAAATCAAAAATTCTATTGAAAGCTGTAAAAACCGCCTAAATGAAAGTGAAGATAGAATTTTAGACCTCAAAGATAAGATTGCAGCCAGTGAGCAGGAAAGACAAGATCTTTTAAAAATAACAAAGAATCAGGAAATAACAATTCAACACCTGCAAGATGATGTAAAGAAAAATAACATAAGATTAATACGAATAAATGAAAAAGAAGGAGACAGCCAAAATGATATAAAGAGGATATTTACAGAAGTAATAGCTGAAAACTTCCCAAACATGAGAAGAGAAACAGACATCTGGATAAGTGAAGCATATAGAACTCCAAACAGCCATAACCAAAATAAAACTACACCCAGACACATAATAATCACCATCCCAGAAATCCAACATAAGAATAGAATACTAAAAACTGTTAGAAAAGAGAGATCACCTA
>PVJX010004223.1:0-97382 GCA_004027295.1 Dolichotis patagonum
GACATTTCAGGTGTATGGCTTCTTTTTTCTTCTATGTACACAGCTTCTAAGCTTTCTTGGGGAGGGCTAGGGCTTTGAGCCTGCCTTTTGGTCTTGCCTTTTGTCATTTTTCTGTATTTCCTTACTTTGAGCGGTGTTCCAAAGCTTTCTCTGCTTATGTGGCAAATTACCTGTTATACCCTCAGTTCCTGGAGGGGCATTGGCTCCCCCACAGGCTTCTGGCTTCCTCACAGGGTCCTAACTCCCCTCTGTGGGCTCCTGGCTCCCTAAGTTGTAAGGCAAATGCTGGGTGTGGCCACCCCGAAGCCTGTGGAATCTCAGGCAGGCCAGGCCTCCGTGCCTTGTCCCAGGCAGGTCTCCAGGAGGTTTTCTGCAAGTGAAGGGCCTACAGGTCCCAAAGAGTCAGGCCAGAATGTTGGTTTCTGAAAAGTCCCCGATCCCAAACAGACCTGGCCAAGATGCCAGTCTCCACAATATTCCCAATCCAAACAGCCCAGGTCACTCTGCGGGTCCGAGAGTTTCGGGTCCCAAAGAGACAGGCCGAGATGCTGCTTTCTGGGAGACTTCCTGGGTGTGAAGGGCGGGGCTACGGGCCCAAACAGACCCGGCCCAGATGCTGATCTCCAGGCAGTTCCCTGGGAATGAAGGGCGTGCTTACCAGTCCCAAAGAGTCGCGCTGAGATGCAGGTCTGCGCAGACTTTGGATCCAAACAGCTCAGGCCACTCTAAGGTCCGGGAGTTTCGGGTCCCAAAGAGAGCCTGAGATGCTGCTTTCTGGGAGACTTCCTGGGCGTGAAGGGCGGGGCTATGGGCCCAAACAGACCTGGCCCAGATGCCGATCTCCAGGCAGTTCTCAGTCCCAAACAGTCGCGCCGAGATGCAGGTCTGCGCAGACTTTCGATCCACACAGCACCATTAATTCTGTTTTGATGTGAGCTTAGTTTATATTTCAAAAACACAGATTTTGTCCCTTTATATTATGATTACTGCTTTTTAATATGTTTATTAAAGTATATTCAGTTTTTTCTGACTAGTTAAAATTAAATTGAAGGAAATGGTAGAGAATATTAAATGCCAAGATATAGAGAAGTAATTACTAGCAATTAACTTGTATCATGAACAATAGCAACTCTTAAAAATCTTTACATAATTTATCATGTTTTCACAGCAATCTTTATTTTAGACAACACAATGTTGGAGAGCTCAAAACCAAGGAAAATTAACCAATATATTAGTTATCATATATATTTGCATAAAACCATATATTTAAAAAGCAAATAAATGATGCTTATTTCTTTATAGCTAAATTGAAACTAGAAATAGAAATGTGGATAGTGATTAACATTGAGGAGAGACAGAAACGTGGGATAAAGGAAAAATACAAAGAAAGATGAAAACTATTATTGGTGCTTCATGTGAGGCATTGGCTAACTATGGCATACAGTTTGAATCCAGCTAAACGTTAGATTAATAGTTTTACTAGTACATAACATGTGCATTTTTTATGTATTGTCAGTGGCTGCCATCAAGCTACAACAGAGATGAGTGGTCATGAAACAGACCATTTGATCTACAAATCCTAAAATATTCATCCTATTGCTCTTTAAAGAAAATTTTTGTCGATTGCCAGTATAACCTACAAAAATAAAAAGGGCTCTTTTAATTAGTATTACTATTGCTATGGAGCATGGTAGTATACATAAATTCATCATTTCTTCAACTATACCAGTTCTCGTTCTTAAAGACAAACTATTCATTCAGCATAAGATTACATGCAGATACTGCAAGGAGAGTCAACTATTATGAAAGATCAAATTGGGTTTGCCTTACAGGTTCTTCAACCTGAATACGTCTCTTAACATGAATCCCGGAGAGGTTTTCTGATTTTGAGTGTAACAGTTTTCCAACCACTCACTGGTGCTAACTCAGTATAAACTAAAAAAGAACTTGATGAAAACAAAGAATCATCTTACATTATCTTCTAGTTTCTGGTTAACTTTTTCCCAAGACACTGTACTAGTAAAAACACTGATTTTTTTTTATTTTTTGGTGTTTAGCCATCCTTATATGCTGTTCCAGAAAGTGAAGATTGTACCACTGGTTTATATAACAATTCTCAACCAGGTGCAGTTTTGATACCTATACTGTACTGGCCAGTTTTGCCATTACTTGGACACAATAACTGACACCCACAACTTGAAGGAGGAAAAGTTTAATTTCGCTCAGGTTTCAGGGGACTTAGTCCATGGTCAGCAGGCTCATCACAGTGGAAGGGCACGGCAAAGCAAAGATGGTAGTTAGCTCACTGAAATGGGGAAGCTGTACCAGAGACCATGTGCAGTACCCAAGGCCACACTTTCATGATGACCCAGACACATCCAAAACTGTACTACACTAATGCCATAGGCATTTCTTCACCTAATCAAGCTGACATATCACAATTAATGTCCACAATATATTGTCACTCCTCTAAGAGGACATTTGGCCACACCTGGGTACATTTTGGTTGTCTTTGCAGAGGGGATGGCTGTTGGCATCTACTGTGTAGAGGACAGACATGCTATTGAACAACTTTTAATGCACAGGGCACCCCAATGCAACAAAGCCGAAAAGTCTGAAGAGCTAAAAATGAAAGACCCTGAGTCATGGATTGGTATATAGACAGTTAGAGTCAGTTGGTGATGAAACCAAATCCCAAGTATCACCCCTTAAAATTTCTTTCCTGGATTAGTACATATGATACATATACAATCACATATTCAAATACACCATACACACTTTAATACACAGTCTATGTAACAGAAAATCTTAAGACAGCTCTGCCTAATTCAAGCTACTTACATATATAGTTTTTTTCACATAAAAATACAGTTTGGTCGCAACTATGCATACAAATGCTGGTTCTTTAGTTCACCCTACACACAGGAATACAGCACCCAGGTGTAACTTTAAAAATTATACTATGGATTTCACATTATGATTTTATCTGGATAATTTATCATCTTTCAACAATATGAATTGCAAAAGAACACTTCCATTAGGTTTCTTACTTGGGATGTAGCTTTGAGAAAGGGTTGAGTATCTGCACATACCTTGATCTACAGTCAAATGGTTTCATTAAGCACACTAACACGAGCAACTGCAAAGTCACATTTCATGCTCTTAAACAGCCTGGCTGTCGCCACCAGATGAAAAACAATAATTCTAGTAAATATTTCAGATGTACCCCCAAAAGATTGTAAATCCTTTATATTTAGTATTCCATATGTAACTATTAGCTCCTTAGTTTCAATGAATTAATGGCTATTTCCAATCTTCATAAAGAAGATATATGACAACTTTGTTGTTCTTTGTCTCTTCAGTACGTCTGGAAAAGTCCAATTGTAAATAACCCAAATTAGTAAATGTTAATAGACATTTCTGAAAGTTTTAAAATGCATGCTGTGATATTTATAATCACAGCTAGCATGTTTATTAATATTGATTTATAGATGTTGTTAGCAAAGATCTAGTCTAAATGCTTATTAAGAAAATTGAAACCTTGTCTCCTCAAATAAATTAATGTTTTAAACTGTGTGATCTTCTTTAAACTGTAAAAATGTCAGAGCTTAAAAATCACCTTAAATTGTCGAGTTCATTAAATAAAGCGTAAGGGACTTTCCCAGAATAAATCTTAATTCTATTTACCATTGCTTTATCCAGAGCTAAATGTAGATAAAACTATGAAGCGGAAAGCATATAACTCAACCTCCTCTCAGCCCAAAATACTTAGATCCAGAGGCCAGTTTGCTTCATTTTATTTTATTTCATCTCACCCCAGTCCTTTTAGAAAAATTTGTTAATGTTTCCACCACAGTGCAATTCTTCTAAGAATGCCATGTGGTTCATTCTATGAGACAGATCGCATCATGTTAACCCTTCTCTACCTTGAGCAGTTTATAAACCTGCTATCAGCCCATACTCTTGAGAATAAATCTATTGTTTAAAGGCAAGAGTTTGCATGGTATACTCTTTAGGTTCTCAAAAACATGTTAGTTTTAGGACCCACTTAAATCTTATTTTTTATGTGAAGTAGTAAGATAACAACTTTAGATGCAGTGTGAAAATTTAAGAATATATTGTAATTTCTTGAGCAAAGAACAGAGCATTAGAGCTAAAACACTAGGAAATAAGTTAAAAGTGAAGGCTTTAAAAACATTCAGTAAATCAAAAGATGGCAGAAAAAGAAGAACAGAGGAACCAAGTGCAGGTGAGAAAGAGGAAATAATAAATCAATACAGTGAATCCAACAATATAAACAATTGAATTAAATATTAGTAGTCTATATATATATCAATTAAAATAAAATTGTCAAATTGATTTTTAAAAAGCAAGCCCAGTAGTGTGCGAGCTGTAGTACAGATGTACTTTCAAAATATAAGGTAAGTAGGTTGCAAATAAATAAATGGAAAATATAATGTCATACTAACAATGAACATTAAAAGGTTAGAGTGATACAATATTAATATCAGATAGGAAAGACTTCAAAACAAAGTGTAAACCTGTCTATCTCCTGAGTGATAAAAAAAACTGCAACATGAAATATGTGGACCCAGGGATACAGCTCAGCAGTACAGCATCTGCCTGGCAAGCACAAGGTAATGAATTGAATTCCTGATACCAAGAAATAAAAGAAAAATAAAAAGAAATAGGTGGAATACAAATTAAAAAGTGCATATAGACAAATGTAAACCCTTGCACTAGAAAATAAAACAGGACTAAATCTAGTGACCTAAGCTTGCACCTGAGGAAGCTAGAGAGAAAAGAAAAAGAATAACTAGAAATAAAATGATAGGTAAAGGCAAAAATAAAATAAATAAATGGAAAAATATAATGTCATACTAACAATGAACATTAAAAGGCCAGAGTGATACAATACGTAATACAATAACAAATTAAGCAAAATTTAAAACTCAAAAGTTGTTTCTTTATAAAGATCAATAAATGTGATAAATTCTTGGCTATATTGATCCAGAAATTTTTTAAAAAGAGAAAATAAATGCAAATCACCAGTATCAACATTGAAAAACACTTGCCACTTCAGAGCTAAAAAGTATTAAAAGAAAAATAAAGTAATATTATGAATAAGTGTATGCCAACAATTTCAACTACTTAATAATTGTCAAGGAATCCAACCACTGCCACCCTAGGCTGACCAGAGACTGCTTTAAAACTCTTCCATCCCACTACAATTTTTATACCTGGAAAAGATATATAATCATAGATTTAATAAAGCCCAGTGACTATAGCTACAGCCTATAACTCTGATCATTTGCAGCCCTAGCAAGCAACCACCTGTCAACCATTCCCTACGTGCCCTCAAGCCTTGTCTCTAGAAAGCAGCACAACTCCTTTTTACTGAGCTCTTTCCCCAAAGGTCTCATTATGACCTTTTCCTCTCACAGACCCCTTCATGCTCATGACCCTATACCATACCTGTCTGGTCTAAGTGCCAGAGTGGTCCCTTTCCAGTTTTCCCTAAATAAACATATCTTGTTTATTTTTTCTCTTTTTTTTCCCAACAATATCTGCTTTGGGGAGTAGTTAGAAAAGAAAATATACACAGATATTTATGTTCCATTTGTGGAACATAAGTCAAGGCTTATGCACTTTAGTACCTGTCTTAATTTAGTGCCATTCAAATAATTTTTAACCAAATTATTTTTAAATTTGGTTAAATGTCACATTTAAATCCCAAATAGTGTATAGCTTAAGTGAAGCTGACACAGAAACAATAAAATAAAACTATTACCAAATATTGTACTAAAAATGAAATTAAGTAATAATTTAATGAAAATTTCTAAAGCATCACTGCAAAAGTCAGGTGACCTCAGGTTTTTGTCATCATTGTCAAGTTACTGAGTGCAAAAAGAGAATGTACCCAATTTCTATAGAAAACTATATTATGCCTTCACTTCTACATGCAGACAAATTATAAATCAAATATGAGTCTAAATTGAAGATACTTTTAAGTATTGAAAAACTCAAAATATTGATTCACTATTCTTTCTAGAAAATTAATTTTAAAATATAGTTGAACAGAGTGAAAAGAAGAGAGATGACTTTGGAATGCCAAAAGCAGTAATGATTTCACCATAGACAATACCAAGGATTATAGCTGTGTTGCAATTCTTGAGAATAATTGGTCCAAACTATAACAGGAAGTCAATGGGCCCCAAGAAGAAATTCATCATAAATGATGCCAGGTGTAACAAAACAAAACTATCTTTTATGAAAAATATAAAGCAGATCACAATGTGGCATAATTTGGGGTCATAAGGAAAAGTTAGATAACTCATTTGACCTTAACTCTGGTGAGTTTCTTCTTCCAACAATGAAGTCTTGGCAGTGGAACTTCAGAAAACACTCTAGCGTATCACTTGATTCTGAAGCTAAAAACAGTAGAATAATAAAATTACTTAGAATCGACCTATAAAAGAAACCTGAGATATTTATTTAAATGTAGATAAAATGTAGAACATTTGTGTACATAGGCATATGAATAAATCTTGAGGTAATTATATTAAGACCATCTATAGAAAACAGAAGAACAAACAATACTCAAAATGGTAATGGCACTATGTAAAAAACATGTCATAACATTAGTGAAAAATCAAGGATTCCTGCCTGAGTTTGATACAAATATATATATATATATATATATATATATATATACATATCACATTATATATTATATATATATATATAATGTGATATTTAAAGCTAAAAAGACAGCTTCCAAAAGAATAATTAATTGTGTTAATTTCTGAGAGGAAAGGAAAGGATTTGAGTTAAATACCTGTCTTCCATTATAGAGCTGGTATTTCAAAATATAGCTTGTTATTTACAGTTATGGGATTAAGCAACCAAGTATCAAGTAATAACCATTAAAAAATGATTGTCTGGCAAGCAAGAGTGCAGGATGGAGCATTTCATTATAAGCTTTTCTGTACTATTTGAACTTTTAGCATGACCATTCTGTTACAATAAATATTAAATAATTTTCAATAAAATATAAAACAAAAAGAGGCTAATTTGCATATGGTTGCATATAACTTTGATTCATAATTGATATCCTGACTATTTGGCTATTGACATGAACAGAAACAAACATAAAATCAAGAATAAAATTTCTTAAAGGTAGATCATAGATATAATTCATATAAAATTATCTATATAAAATTTCATTACTAAGAAAATAAAAATTGACACAATAAGAGTAATTTTACTTTTAAATATTCTGTAGGCAATGCTCTTATATAGCCTTAAAAAAATGTGAAAATCCAGGTCATCAATAAATCAAGTATTTCAACAAAATTCATAAAAGCATAATGCTCTAATCATATCTCCATTTTGACAAAGTATCTGAGATAGTCAGCTTACAAGGAGGAAAGATCTGTTTCAGTTCATGATTTCTGTCCATGGTCACTTCACCTGGCACTTTAGACCTGTAGCAACACAGCATATCATAGAAGGAACATGTGAAAGAGGAGCTCTGTTCATCTCATCGCAGGTTGGAAGCAAAGAATAAGAGAGTAAAGGCTAGTTTCCTGAACCATCTTTGATGAGCATGCCTCCAATGACCTAACTTCCTCTCACTAGGCCCAGCCTCTGTGAAGTTCCACTAATTTCCAGTAGTACCACCTTGAGGACCAAGTCTTCAATACATCAGTCTTTGGAAGACACTCCAGATCTATACTCCAGGACATAAGAATGTATAGTCGCAATAAAATAATAAGAAATCAATAATAAAAATGTTGATCAGAATAATTTCCAACAGAATAACAAAGACATTCACAATGCTTCAATCACCAGTTAAGATAATAATGTGTGTTTTCCTTTCAAGGTTATGATCTTAGGATTTGTAAGAGTAAGAGTTTCTCTACTTGCAGCCTTTCTTAGTCTAGGTACAATACATATGTTAAATATCAAAAAAAGGGTATTTGCTAAATAAAATAAGGAAAAGGAGTATTAACAATCTGTTGAACCAGTACAGAGTAGAATTTAAATGTAGTTTTATTTCTTCCGGAAACAGCCTACAAAACTCAAGACTAGTACGGGAGATAATTAGGATAAAGCAAAAGTAACCAGTATGTAGGAAAGGCAAAGCCAAGGGTAAACACATTTTAAAAATTTACTTGCAGAGATTTAAATTTAATGAGGATTTGCCAACAACACTAAATTTAAATTTATGTCTATGCATGAATAAAGTATAATGGAAGAAAAAGAGAAGAAACATAGACACTACATTGGCTCCAAATAAGACTGGCATAGAGACTTGCATGTAAAAGGGTGGTGATGAAGCTATGAAATATATTGTACTAGTTCAATGGGTTACTAACCACTGAACAGTTTACCCCTAGTGTCACCCAGGCACTACTTCTCTTTATGTACAGATTATCCTCAGTGATGCTCAGGCATATGTCATTTCAACTGGTCAATTCTTGCATTGAATAAATTTAATAAAATTGTTATTTTTATATTTCCTGTTATAGTGCTACAAAAATTAATTTAAAATATGCAATTTTGGTCACCCTGCATTTAAATAGTTGGACTGGTAAGTGGTTAATATCAATCTCTATTCAACTTTACATCTATTTTTCTGTTTTCTATATGTATAGTTTCTAAGTATTCTAATGGCATTACATTTTCCCTGTTTGCTGAACTTTAAAACAGCTAATAAAACCTTCAGTAGAGTGGTTGAAGGAAGGCATGACTGGGGGATAGAGAGTAACATTGTCTTAATCAACTTTACCTCTGTTGGACACAATAGCCAACAACACAGTCACAGCAATGACCCTCCCACTTTGTAAAAACTTTCTCTTTTAGTTGCCTTTCCATTGCTAGACACAATTCGGAATCCACAATTAGAGATTTAACTTGACTTGCATGTTAAGGGGATTTGATCCATTGTCAGATGGCTCCAAAGCTGGGACATCAGTGCAGAAAGTTGTGGTAGAGAAAATCTGCTTGGCTCATGGCAACCAGAAAACAGTGCAGGGGAAGGAAGGAAGCCATGCCAGATATGAAGGGGTGGAGAACAAGACATAGACTGCAAGGCCATGCTTCCATGACCAGTCCAGGAGTGTGCTCCATGAATCCCTTTAATGAATTCCAAGGTCAACCAAGTTGACATTCCACCCTACCCACCACAAGGATCAACCAGGCTGAAAATGGTACAAGATTCTACCAAACATAGTGTGCACTGCAAGAGATATTTTCAAAACCATTCAAAATTGAAAGACCATCTTCTTAGAAAATTTTGTTTTTAAGACTTGTGAATACACTGAAATATTAGATTTATAGATATGTGGATACATGGAAAGGTAAGTATAAGTTAGATATATACATAGATACATAGATAACAGTTAATTTTCTCAGAGAATTTAGAAATATACAATGTAAATCACAATGCCAAAAACTTAGTATAATAAAAAACAATGAATCAATTCACAACTCTATCCAAAATAATAGACATAGGGCAAATATAATATTCTTCATCTGTAGAATATTTCATGGTTTACATTCTTTACATGAAAAAGCAACTCTTTAACTCTTTTTCTCTAAGTTGGTTCAATTTTTCAAAAGTTTCTCTCTGATATGACCTTTCACCCAGCATGACTACCGCATGTAACATAACACAACAAAATTGTCCATTAACATGTTTTCTAAAACACTCTTAAGTAGCTAACTTAGAATGGTACAATCAGGTGCAAACACGTGCCATTAACTACAGTGACTGCTGAGCACAACGATTATAGCAGTTTCCCTCCAACCTTTTACCCATGAGGTTTCATTGCCAATTTGTTCCTCCTGGAATCAAATGTTCCAAAGCAAAATTTTAAAACAATGTTTTCTTCTTTAAGGACAGGTTTTAAAATATAAGGCAGAAAATTCTTCCATTTGCTTTGCAGGTTTTATGTGTGTGTGTGTGTGTGTGTGTGTGTGTCTTATGATAATGTTCATCACACTCAATCTCTATTAGCTGCTCAACTATCAAGTCTATTCAGATAATTAAAATTAATATAGCCAATGTGAGTTCTCTATTTCAGAAGTAAGTCTTTCTCTCTTTCTCCTTTTTTTTTTTTGCTTTTGTTTTTGATTCTGTTTTTTGAGACAGGTTCTTGCTATTTATTCAGTCTGACCTTGAACACACTATGTGGCCCAGGCTGACCACAAACTCGTGGTGAACCTCCTGCCCAGTCCCAGAATTACAGACATGTACCATACTTGGCTGAAAGTTTATCTAAATGTTTCTCTCCAAAGTCTCAATTATCTTTTAACTAGTCAGAGTGCAACTAAAGCATACATTTCTACAGAACTGTAAGACTATATATCTGCAGCCACAACATAAAGAATCAAAGTCTTTTAGCAGTGAAATATTAATATTTGCGTCTATCCAGAGATTAGCTATTATTTACAACAAAATCTCCTAGAAGACTATTTTTAAATGCAAATTTTAAGCTGTTATTCAGATTTACTGAATCAGAATCTCTGGATGTAAGCCAAAGTAAACTGCATTTTTAAAACCTTCCCAAGAGCTCTTTGGATATATTAAAATGCATCACAGACTCCATAATTTCTCATCTGGAGTCCCAAAATTACTTAAAGAAACTTTATGAAGAATTAAAGAACATATACATCCCCACTAAATATATAGCATGTGTATGACAGACACATTAGCAAATTATTATAGTAAGACTTTAAACTTAGACTCATTAGCTGTAAGACGATATGCTTTGATTTTCAGATAAAGAAGTCAGCCATACTAAATAAGTTGTAAGGAAAATCGAATGTTTACTGTCAATAATGGTAGGTATATGAAATTATCTAGCTCAGTCCTAAAATCAAATCAATGAAATCATTACTTATTCATTCCTCAACAAATCTTGTGCCAATCCTTCTACTATGTAATGGATCTACAAATATAAATTAGACATATTTCTTTTTTTAGACATATTCTTTCTAAGCTTAGAAAACTGGTAATCTATCATTCAGCAAATGAGTGCAGATAGCAAGAATACATCACTTGCTAAGGGTGAAAGAAGGAAGCGTGACTCAATTGAACCTATGGAAAGATAGAGGTCAAGGAGTATAAAAATTGAACGTAGCGTATGAAAACTGAATTCTTATCAGCCAAAAAAGAGGAGCTTAGAAATACAGGTGAGAGAAGCAAATAGGTTAAGTTCCCAGAAAGGAAGAGGTCAAGATGTAATCAAGAATACAGGACTGTTCAGCCTTAATCAAGGGTCTTGACCCTCCTCTAGTATCAGAAGAAAGAGCATAGGAATAAAGATCTAAGACCACAAAGAAGCCTTGTTCTGAGCAAGGTTCCTAAGTGGTTTTCAGAGCAGCAGCAGGAACCTAATCTGAGCCTAGAATGCCATAGCATTTGGGAGGAAGAACAAAGGTATTAGAAACAGACAGCAAGTGCCTTATTCTAAGAGATGGCCTACATTCAGACCCTTTAGCAGTGACACTAGGGAAGGTACTGTCACTGATGGCCTCTTTCTAGTGCAAGATGTTACAGAACATTGGGAGCATTCATAGGACAGGAGATAAAACAAGGGATATTTCTCATAATGAGAATGATTCAAATAGATCTACTGACGTACCACCAACGTACTCCCTTCAGACTATCCTCATTTGACTTCTGGGAGAGCGCCTAGCTGACAGCCCTCAGCTGCTGGTCTTCTCAGTAAATTAGTCTCAGCTGAAGAAAGAGCGTTCCCCCTACAAGACATGCACAATTCTCTCATAGTTACAGTCTGCAGGCAATGATCAGTAAATACAGGGATGCTTCTGCAAACTGGAAACAAGGCTGAAGACCTAGCCCAGCTTCAGTGTCCCCAAAATTCAGCTGAGTCTTTGATGCTGCTGTATAGTAGCACTCAGTGCTTCCCTCTCTCCACAGACACATTTCACACAAAAGGCGGGACACTCAGTTAAGTTTGGATTTGAGGTAATTATGTCCCCAAGAGTGCATTTTAAATTAAAAAGTATTCATTGTTCACCAGGAATTTCATAGTAATTGTACATCGTACATTTTCATTAGCTAAATCTGACAACTCTGTCCACAGGTATTAATTCTGAAAATTGTCTTAGTAGACTTCCTTCACACTTATCTCCATCCCAGAGTTGGCCTCCCAGGGTTTTTGACCTACAGCAGTTACTAAATTTTGGAACATAATCACCAGCAAGATGGCTGGAAATGAGGAGCCCAAGTCTGAGAATAGGTCAAATATAAAAAATTTCCAACCCAGATAGCAGAATAACAATGTAAGTGTTAACCTTTGATGGTGTACTGGGATAACATACCAGAGGAAGGACATTGATCAGCATATGGAAATCATTGGCCATTTGATATAAATTGTGTAAAGGGTGTAATTATAATGACGATGCAATTCAATTATTATTTCCAGAGAAAAATGATGCTTTGAAAAAAATAATAGGTGACAGTGATTATATGACAACTAAAGATTAAGTGTAAAAGAGGTCAAGGAGACAAGGAGATTACTTGATGAAAATTTGACACCTTTTACTGTGGAAGAACAATGATTATTTTTTTCTGTCACAGGCAAATGTTAAGCAAAAAGGTTTACTATGTCAACCCAGGAAACCTTTTCCTATACTATTATCCACAATTTTAAAGAACATTTGTTCCATCAGTGTGGACTCTTACAAAAAATCATATCATAAGAGTACAGCAATAAGTACAGGAACCTGGGAGTCAATAGTCTTCCCTCATATTGTTCTCTACAAAAATCTGTCATATTCACAGAAAAAGAAAATGCTGATGAAGTTATAGCTAAAGCACTAGCTCAGATAAAATATCCTACAAGGAGGTACCACTCTCTAAAAGGCAATATGTAGATATAAATATAAATATGCATACATGTACACATATGTATACAAATATAACCCTGTGTCTTCAGAGATAAACTCTTGGATCTGAGAGCCAAGAAACTTAAAAGGAAATGATATGACTTACATAACCACCATGAACCTCTTGAAAAATGTTTGCTTCATGCTTCACAATTCTGGGCTCTGTGAATGGAGAAGTCATACCTCTTGATGGATCAGGAGAAACAGAGTCCTACTAAACTTTAAGCTACGGCTATCAGCCCAGCACTTCAGGTTTCATATAACAAAGGACCAGTAGAGAAGAAAAGCAGTCACTCGTTGGATGAGCATAGCTGAATCTGATCATTAAGAATAGATAAAACTGCAATTACACAGCAGAGACAGGGAGGGAGGGAGGGAGAGATGTCTGACATATGGGTGAGCCACTTAGGTATTTCTTGTGACTCTCTTGTCAAATTTTGAAGATATATACACCAGCACAGAATGACTGGTCTGTGAAAAGAATGGTGACCAGTTCCCGAGTATACTCCCAAAGAAGTAACACAGAAAAACCAGCTCAAAGGAGCATTAAAAAATAAGGAAACAGAAGAATGCTAAAGTCACATTGAGGTTAGAGACACATTCTCTAAATTCAGAGGATATACATTTCTCCTAGAAACTTCTCAGTTTCCAAGAATCATAATCTCTTGGCATTGAAAAAAATATCACATTATAAAGAACACAAATTGGTGTTTATTGGCAGTCCACCAGAGTCAGACCATTTTCTTATTTCACTTAAATTATCAAACTCTGTAAATTAAGTCTCAATATTAGGAAACTAAGTTTTAAAATCAAAAAGTATTTTCACCACACTATGACCATGTAAAAAACCAATAAGATTTATTAGGCTCCAGACAGACTGCATAGAATCACGGTGTTCTCAAACAGAACTGAAAAGGCCAAATATAAAATTCAAGAGCAGCACTGTGCGAAAGAACTATTGGGTATGAGGGGAAAGTTCAATGTCTGTGCTGTCCAATATTCTGAAATATATGGTGATGGAAATGTTGTGAATGCATCATCTCAGTATTGTAGCAACTAGCCAAATGGCCATTGCACAACTAAAATACGCTAATGCAAATAAGAAATTAAATATATAATTTTAGTTAGTTCACATATGAATTTAAGTAACCACTTTTGTTAGACAATTCAGTCCTACAGGATCCCTGAAATTTCCCTTGTGCCCTAATAAAATATACCCAGAAGTTAAAATGGTGGTTACAATACAAGCAATTCAACTCTCAATTTCTGGAACAGAATTTCTAGTTCCCTGATCACACTTTTCTTTCTCCCTCAAGTTATGACAAAATTGGACTCATTGCGTGCCAAGCTCTAATTCTTAAGTAAAGCAAATGTATTGAAGACATTGATTAAAGACATTTTATAGCCACTGCTAAGTACAGAGAGTGTTACTTCTCACTTTTTGTAATTCTTTCCTAGTAAATTCTAAGTTTCTTCCTCAAAAATAATTCAGTGGCATGTTAAGCTAGATAGCTGGAATCTATGTTTTAGTTTTATGCCTACTTTTGTCTTCTGGTCTTATTTTATTTTCAGTGTCACACTCATTTTTCAGTATCTCCAGTTTATTGTTTATTTTTGGCCAACCTCTTTCTCCAAAAATTTTTGTTGGTTAGGTTGCTCATCATTATTTTCTAAGCTTCCAGTTAAGCATTATCTGGCAATCTGGAAATTTTATGAAACATTAAAGCAGGCATTATTTCAATTTTTGCCTTTTATCTTTTAAATTTCATTAAAGTAAATCTATTTTGAGGCCACTGCTGAAATGAGACTTCCAAATATTTCATAAGGTTGACATCTTGCCAATGCTGCAAAAATCTAAATTCTGCTTAAAAGGATTTTTTAAATTGAGTCCTAAGACAGACCATTTACCAAATTAAGTATATTTAATTTTCTGACTGCTCTCATTTAAACTAATGAGTCACACTGAAATCCTTAAATTCTGGCCATTTCCCAACCCTCAGAAATATTTCAGAATTAACACAATTTTTTTTCAGGGAAATTTTGAGGTGACAGAAATACTTCATTGAGTGTTAACAATTTACTTATCCCTATCATTATATAAATACTTGTTGACATTTTCAAATCTAGAGTACACCAAGCATAATAAAACTCTATCATATTGAAAAGCCACAGTTTCACTGTCAGGTTATTATAGTTTTTAAGTAGCTGGCTAAGTTCCAGAGGGCACACTAAGAGAAGCTAAGGAAATCTTCAGTTCTCTAAAGATAAAAGATAAAGACCTAGGTCGAATCATGATTCCATCATAGAATAGTTAGAGCTTGGCATATAAGTCTATGAAGACAAGCAAATATAAATACCACAAAGTCACAGTGTACCAATATTGAATAGAATTTTAGATATTCATTTTATGTGTATATTTAATAGTTGTACAGAATATCCCTTTTTAACTTTGAAATTTTGATTCTGGAAACAGCAAGAAAATTTTAAATGATCATTCATGACTAGCTATAAGCAGAGGTCACACGAAAAGGGAGCTTTCATTCATTTGGGAAAAGATATTGTGATGATTCTGACATTGACATTGATATGAATTTTATATGACAGTGGAAATTATGTTAACACTTCTCATAGTGAAAAGTTATGAGCAGTGATGCATCAATAAATACCATACTCTTAATTTCAAGCAGAAAATTTATTTATTCAATCAATATTACTCTTTCACTTCTATTTCAACATTTTGCTAAATATCAGGAATTAAATTATCAACAAAATAACTTTTATGTTACTTGCTGTAGCAAAGGATGAAGACATTAGCAAAAGAATCACACAAACATGACACGTTAACTAATATGTATTAATTTATTTTAACATATTGAAGAATTTGACATGGTCAAAGACATCAATGAATTTTTCATGAAGAGATCTATTGCCTGAGCCCTAAAGGATGAGATGAGGTTAAGAAGTGAGCAGATGAAAAAAGATCATTCCTAGGAAAAGAATAGCATGAACAAAGTCCCATGGAAACAAGTGAAGCGTGTTGTTAATTTGTATGTAGGGTAATTAACTATATAAGTTTTTAAGAGTAAATGAATCTGACGCTGGCAAGAAAGGGGATAGAGGGAAAGAGGAAAAAAGAATTGAGATATGTTAGGTACATGTACAAATTACCCACAATGAATGTAATTATTATGTACTACAAACATATGAATACATTTTTTAAAAATTTTTTAAAAGACAACAATATGGACTTCCTGTGAGTTGGTACCGTGCACAAGCTGTGGAAAGGACAACCAGACACCATCCCCCTTCCTGTTAGGCAGCACCACTCGTGGATGGGAGGGGGGTAGAACAAGATGCCAACCACTGCCTATGAGTTGGTGCCATGTGTGGGCCCTGGGGAGGACAACCAGAGACCAGCCCTTCCCCGTGCATGGGCTGGGAGACAAAAAGGGCCAAGGTCCTCCACCCCAACCCTGTGAGCAACCAACTGATCCTGAGAAACACAGGCTGAAATGATAGCTTTTGAAGTAAAATACATCTTAATGCTCGTAATGTTTAGTGTTTCACTGACTTTGCAGGCCTAAAGCCAGTAATCTGATCATCTATTTGGAGAACAACAATATGCAGTGTACTATCTAAGGATCACCTTCTGAAGGGGGTAGCCATTGTTAATTCCCTATTATCTTGTTTTAAAGACCTGTGTCATTTGCATTGTTTGGTTTGGTTTTATTCTGTTTTGTCTTGTTTGATTTCATTATATCCGATGGTATGGGCAGCTATTTCAAAGATAACAAGATATATTATGGTAGCTATTTTGAATTTACTATTATCTTGTTTTGAAGTCCTGTATTGCATTCATTGTTTTTTTATTGGTTCTATTTTGTTCTATTTTGTTTGATTTTCCTATGTCTGATTTATCGGTAGCTATTTTGAAGACAACAAAGGCATTATGGTAGCCAATGTTGATTTCCTATTGTTTTGTAAAAAAAAAAAAAAAAAAAAAAAAACCAAAAAAAGAAAAAAAAACCAGGAAGGTAAATGAATTCTCAAAACAGCTGACTGATAGAACGTAGACATCCAAAGAATAAAAGACCATGTTAAGGGATTTTGCCCACAATCTACAGCCAGTGAAAAGGCATTGAAAGATTTCAACTAGGAAGAAAAGAAATACATGTTCCACTTTTCTCTTAGATAGAAACAATAGTGTTTTAAGGGAAAGAAAGACTGATGGAAAAGGAGGCAAACTAGATTAATCAGGTAGGAAGCTTTTCCAATATGAGAGATCAGTCTAACAAGTGAGTGGTAAAGATGGAGAGAAGAGGTTTAAATTCAAATGATATTTTTTCAGAACTTGATAATTCACTGGATGTAGAGGATCAGAACTATGGAGGTGTCAGAGTCTATTTCTAACTTTTATAAGTAAACCAGATTTGGGAAGGGATGACCATGTTTGTTTTTGCTTTTGTTTTTGTTTTTTAAACATGTATTTGGAATATTTTTGAAATATTCTAATAAAGCAAATCAAATTAGCTGTGAGAAAACTTCTAACTTCAAACATAATAAAGTAACTGGTACCAGACTATTTCTCCCATGGCAAATGACGGCAAAATAGGATAAAATATACAGAGCAACACTTGAAGGTAGCACTTAGTTTCAATCCATGTGAAAGCAGGAACACACAAAGAAAGTCTCATAACTGCCCTGAATTCTGGCTAGGAAATTCCTTTAGTGAAGTGAAGCAGTATCCCTGAACTGAGGATGCAAAGATGAAAGTTTGGAACTAGCAGTAAGGCTAGAGTTCGTGGCCCTGGGTGTCAGAGAAAAGGAATCCCTACAAATACTTCATAGTCTAGGATGTAGTACCTTAATATTTTCTCTGACTTCTGATTCTGTGCATATACAGTGTAAGACTCAAGGAAACCTGGAAAAGAACAACTGCTAGTTATTTATGAAATAAATTAATATTATTATGTTGTAGACTGCTAGGAAAAATAGAAATTTTGACCAGCTGGTGCGGAGAGACCACGCTGAATACTACCATCACTCAGCTGAACCTTTTCAGAAAGGCCAAATCTTAGGAGTAGACAAATCTTAGGAGGAGACCTAATCTAGCTACAGAAAAAAGATACCTTAAACCCTTAGTAATATTTATAAAACCTAAAAATACATTCCCAAGAAAAGATAATTTATCAGTAAATCACTGAAAATCCAACAAAAAATGCAAAATTTATAAAGAAAAAAAGAAGTACATTTTTTAACTATCAAACTGTAATTCTTGTGATTATGTATTTTTTATTTTCATTATCACATATTTGCCACATATAATGATCTTATTCAACATAGGGAACTCGTGCCTGTATATATGTCTTAATTGTTCTTTTCTCCCCATTTTCCTCCTCTCTCTTCAATCCTTTTTGCTCTCCTCATTTACAAAAGCTTTGCTTCTATTTTTTTCTTCTATTTTCTCTTCTTTTTTCTTTTAATTTTGGTACTGGAGATCAATCGAACTCATGACCTTGTGCTGACCAGGTAAGTGCTTGGGCTACTGAGCTAAATCCCTGGCCCTCAATTTCTCTTCTTATTCACTCTTTCCCTGCCATTCCATTGCTTTCCCCCCTCTTGTCTCCTTTCCCATTTGAATGTTTTCTTCCTACTTCCCAGTATCAATCCTCCTTTTTGCTCCTTATTTTCCATTTAATGCTCTCATTTAAGAAAAACAATGTGATACTTAAACTTTTGTATCTGATTTATTTCATTTAACATTATAGTCACAAGTTGCATTCATTTACTTAAAATGACTCAAGTATATTCTTCTTTAAAGCAGAATAGTAATCCACATATACCACATTTTTCTTCATCCGTTATTGGGCTTATGGCTGTTTAGAAGATTCAGCTATTATAAACTGTAATGGTATATCACTCTGGTATTATGCTTTTAACTCTTTTGAGAAGATAACCAGAAGAGTTGGATCAAATGGAGCCCCTTGTTTTAATTTTTTGAAGAATCTCCACACTGATGTCCATAGTGGTTGTACTGGTTTACACTTCCACTAATACAGGATAAGGATTGCTTTCTCCTCACAACCTCACCAACATTTGTTGACTTCTTGATGATAGCCATTTTTCTGAAGTGAGTTGAATCTCAATGTTGTTTTAATTTGTATTTCTCAAATGAATAGTGACATTGAACTTTTTCATATAATTATATGCTGTTTGAACTTTATTTGAGAGGTATCTATTCATTTCAGATGCCCATCTTTTCACCAGGTCTTTAAATGGGGGGGGTGTTATTTTCTTTTAATTATTTATATATTCTAGATAGTAGTCCTTTGTCTGAGGAGTATAAAATAAAACATTTTTCCCACTCTATGGGCTGTCTCTTCGCTCTGTTGGTCATTTATTTTTCTGTGCAAAAGTTTTCTAATAAAAGGTGACACCAGTTGTTGAATTTTTGTATTATATCCTGTGTAAGCAGGGCTTTGATCATGATGTCTGCCTATACATATGTCTTCAACAATTTTACCTATTCTGTCTCCCATCAGATTGATTCTGTTTCAATATTTAGTTGTTTGATCCATTTCAATTTTAGATTAGTGTATTGTGAGAGATAAGGGTCTACATTCCGTCTTTAGCATATGGAAAATTAGTTTTTCCAACACCATTTATTAAAGAAGTATCTTTCTTCCCAGTAGGTGTCTGGCCCCTTTGCCAAAGATAGGCAGCTGAGAATGCTTGGAGTTGTTTCTGCATCTTCTATCTGTTCCATTGATCCTCATGTGTGTTTCTTTGCCAGTATCATGTTATTTCTATCACAATAGAGTTGTAGTGTAATTTAAATCGAAGATTCTGATGCCTCCTGCATTGCACTTATTGCCCAGAAGTTCTTTTACTCTTCTATATTTCTTCTGGATTTCTATGAATTTTATGATTGTTTTCACTAGTTCTGTGAGATGTGATATAGGTATTGCGGTTGCAATTCCACTAAATCCGTACAGAAGTATGGCCATTTTCATCAGACTCATTCTTCCTATCCAAGAACAGGGAATATCTCTCCATTTTCTGATGTTCCCTTCAATGTCTTTTTTTATAGTACAAGACTTAAATGTATAAATCATTCACTTCCTTTATTATATTGAATCCTAAATATTTTATTTTTCTTAATGATATTGTAAAAGATGTTATTTACCTAGTTTCTCTTTCAGTGAGTTTCCTATTCATGTACCGGGGTGCTATTGACTTTTGAGTGCTGCTTTTGTATCCCAATACATTACATTATATCTTAATTCAGTTTTGGTAATTTATATGTATCATGGACTCTGTCCATTTCTTCTGAGTTTTACATCTTATTAGAGAGCAAGTTCTCGAGTAAGTATTGATGATCGTTTAGATTTCCATAGGATCCATTATGATTTTACCCTTTTCACTCCAAACTGCATGGATTTGAGTCTTTTCTTTCCTTTTTTTAATAATGTTGAGTAAGGGTTTGTTTGTTTTAGTTAATCTTTCAAAGAACCAACTTTTTGATATATTGATTCTTTGTATTGTTTTCTTAGTCTCAATTGCAATTGCATTAATTTATGCTCTGATCTTTATAATTTATTTCCTCATATGAGCTCTGGGTTTAATTTGCTCTTCCTTTTATAGAATCTTGAGGTTCAAGATTACATTATTTATGAGCTCACTGTTTTCCTGATGTGGGAATTCACCACTTTAAATTTCCATTGTAGGGCTACTTTCATTATATCCCATAAGTTCCAGTATGCTATATTGACATTATTGTTTAATTATAGAAACAGTGGATCAGCCATGGTGGAACCCAGGCAGCTGCAGAAGAAGGCAACTAGCCTGTCCTCTTAGTAGGCGCCTCCCTCCAGCCCAAGCCAGGAGGAGACCCAGTCAGTGGTGGCTCCCGTGAGCCTACCAGCGTGCAGGCTGGAAATAAAACATCCCAACCCCCAAACCCTGTTAGCAACTCAGGACAAAGGGCTAAACATTACTTGAGAGGATGACCATATGCAATAAAGCAATACAGAGGATTTCCTTCCATCTTCTGTTTGAAGGCAAATGTTTTTTTCATTGTTTTGTTTCATTACAATTAATTGTATTACACTATTCAAAGTTCTCTTCTGAATAGTTTTATAATGTTCTGTATTTTATTTGATTTTTCTATACCTAACTGACTAGATAACTATTGTGAAAATAGTGAGATATACTATGGTATCTATTTCTGTTATCCCAGTATCCTGCTGTGAAGTTCTGTACCAATTTTACTGCATTGTCTCGATCGGCTTTGTTCTGTCTTGTTCTGTTGTATTTTACTACTTTCAAAATAAAAAAAAATTATAGAAACTGTCTAATATCTTCTTTAATTTCATCTGTGACCCATTAGTTGTTCAGGAGGGAATTAATTTCCATGTGTTTATGTAGATCAATTTTGTGGTTTCTTTTGCTATTTATTTACAATTTAATTGCACAATGTTCTGATAGTATGCATGGAATAATGTCAATTCTTTTGCATTTACTTAAGCATGCTCTATGAGCTAGTATGTGGTTTACTTTAGAGAAAGTCTGTGTGTTGCTAAGAATGTGTATCCTGCTGTTAGGTAGAATATTTTATATATCAACAAAGTCCATTTGCTCAAAGGTTTGGATCAGCTCTAATTTTTTTTGTTGACTTATTGCCTAGTTGACCTGTCTATTTATGACAGTGGAGTACTGCAGTCTCCCACTGCAAATGCATTACTGCTTATCTGAGTTTTCATATGCATTAGTGTTTGCTTTTTTACAGTTGACTGTACCAATATTTGATGCACATAAATGGTTATTACCTCCTTCTCTTGGATTTTTTCTTTAATAAATATGTAATGACCTTTGTCTCTTCTGATCAATTTTGGCTTGAAGGACTTTTAAAGATATATTTTACAATGTCTAGTATATAATAAAAAATTATGAGATGTTGAGAAACAAGACCATGGCAAGACAGATTTCATCCCCATTCTACCAGAGTTTGATTTACCCAAGATATCTCATGGCCTAAGCTCATGCCCCAAATTTGAAAAAAAAAAAAAAAAGTAATAAATGAACAATGCACCTAAGACAATAAATAAATCAGAAAATAGAAAAAACAAGTAGAACATCAAAGTTACTTAGATCACAGAGTTTCTACCCAAAAAATAATGATTACAGTGCATATGATTTGGCTTTATTAAGAACAGATTGCTGAGAGTTAAAAAACAGTAATATTGAAAATAATAAATTTAAATATTGAATATTTTGTGGAAAAATTAAATAATTTAATTGAAATAAAGAATAGTCAGTGTTGAGAAATCAATTCATGTATTACAACATCCAGAGAAAGATATATCTCAAAAGAGAAAAAAATGATCATCATGAGGGAGATAAAAGGAAAAATGAACAATAACACAGGGTAGCTAGTGACTTATAGAAGCAATAAAGAAAAATTAGGTTGATGTGACAGTGCATACATATAGTGGCAGCACTTAGCGAGGCTAAAACAGTAGGATCACAAGTTCTGCCCCAGTCTAAGAAAATTATTAAGACCATGTCTTGAAATTAACTTTTTTAATTTTAAAGGGATCCCTTCACATAAAGGCGCTAGATTCAATTCCCAGTACAGAAGGAAAGGAAAGGAGAATGGAAGGAAAGAAAAGAGGGAGGAAGGAAGCAGGAAGGAAGCAAGAAGGAAGGGAGGGAGGGAGGGAGGAAGGAAAATTAAAGAAATTATAAGGGTTGTTTTCTTTGATTCTGTGTTTTGGTATTGGTATTTTGCTTGGGACCACATTAAATCTATATAATAATTTTGAAAGTATGGCCATTTTCACTATGTTGTTTCTTCCTAAGACTAAGGGATATATTTCTATTTTCTAATATCCTCTTTCATTTCCTTTTTCAATGTTCTATTGTTGTCAATGTAAAGATCTCTTACTTCCTTTGTTAGACTGATTCCTAAGTGCTTCATCTTTTTTATGCAATTGTGAAAGATATAGTTTCCCTGGTGCAACCACTATGGAAATCAGTGTGCAGAATCCTCAGAAAACTAAAACTAGAGCATCCATTTGTCCCAGCTCCCATTGTCCTTTTGTTGGTATCTTTCCAAAAGAATTAAAAGCATCATACCACAGTGATGTAGGTGCACCCATGTTTACAACAGCACAGCTTGTAATAGGGAGATCTTGGAAACAACCCAAATGCCCATCAACCACCAAATGAATAAAAAAGATGTGGTTTTATTAGACAATGGAGTACTACTCAGCCATAAAGAAGGATAAACGTGAGACCTTTCTAGGTAAACAGTTGCACCTTGAGACTATATTGTTAAGTGAAATAAATTGGGCACACATTTGTAAATATTGTATTTTTCTCTGGTGTGAGAAACCAGAAGTATAAATAAAGACAAAAATGTATAATAGATATTGTGAAACAGGAAGACAATTTTCAAATGGGAAAGGGAACTAGGAAGGAAAGAGGGGAAAACAAAGGAATGGAAAAGAAAAAAATGAGAAAAGAAAAATGGAAACAAAGTTTTTATAAATAAGAAAGGGAAGAAGGATTGAAGGTAAGAAAAGGGAATGAGAAAAAAAGAAGAATCAAGATATATCATGTGCACATACAAATTACCTATGATGAATGTGATCATTATGTATATATAAAATGTACCAATAATCTTAATTAATTTTAAAAAATAATTATAAAGAAAAAGTTTATAGATTTTAAAAACCATAAATAACAATTCTTTACTGAGATTCAGAAAGATATTAAAAGACACATGCCATGGCTTACTTAACAAAAATGTTAGTGTTTCATGGTGTAGGAGACCATATAAGGGTCCCACAAAGATAACAAGTCCTGATCTCTGGAACTTATGAATGATACTTTACGTGATTAGATTCTGCATATGTAATTAAGTTAAAGATCTTGAAGTGAAATCACCCTAAATTATCTTATGGGGTCTGAATACCATCATAAGTGTTCCTATGAAAAAAGAGATTGTAAATACTACACACAGAAGAAAAAGAAACATAACCATAAAGACTGATTGGAATGTGATGGCCCTGAAACAAAGAATTATAGCAGCCATAAAAATCTGAAAAACATTTATTCTGAATGGGCTCTACTGATCATCTATTCTGAAGCTCCTCCAAATAGAGTACATGTTTGCACCACACTCAGAAAGTAGAAAAGCTAAGGGGTGAAATCTCCTCTACACATCCAAAAGGAGCAAACCTCTGCTATCACCTTGATTTCAGTTCAGCTACACTGATCTTAGACTACTGCCTTCCAGAACTGTGAGAGAGTAAATTTCTTTTGTAAGACATGAAGTTTGTGATAATCTATTACAGCAATTACACACAAAAGTAAAGAGAAAATTTTACATGTTTTCACAAAGCAAGAACAATTTACTCAAAACTGAAAGTAAAAAATAAAAAGATATAATTCCATTAGAACAAAGTAAACAGTAGAATAAAGAATAGCAAACAAGAAATACCAACAAAATATTGAGAAAGTTATGAAATGTAATTATGATAAAATACACATATATTTCAGCAGTCAAAATATTCTAAATATTAATGATAAAACCAAACTATACGGATAAAAAATATATTGAGAAGAAATAGGAAGATGAGTCATATATATAAAAAACATCCTCAACTATAGTAACAGAAGCTAATAGATATCTAAAATTAATAATGCAAAATCCAGTAATAGAAGTTGCTTCTTTAGGAATATGAGAAAAATTACACAAAATAGATCTAAAGAAGTGCATGCAGTAGAATTTGGGGTAGAGAGAAGGAAGAAACTCTTATGTTCCATGATAAGATTTTAAACTGATTTTTTAAGTATGTATATATACTGCTGTACTGATTAGAATTCAAATACAACAACACAACGACCATTAATAACAATCTACTTTGATTTGTTGAGACCTCTAGTCTCTGCTTGCGTTCTAGTCGGAAATAATCCAGTGTGGCATATCTCACAGTGCCTGGTTTGGGAGACAGAAACCAACAAAACCCTGACGCCACGCTGACAGATTGAAGTCCTTAGGAAGATAGCAGGGAAATGCTTCAAGAGGTGTGAGCTCCGTTCGTTGACAAGACTGCTGCACGTGGTGTTACCCATCCATCAGAATGTGCTTTTTCCCAGTTCTCCAGAACTGGAGAGATGAGGCTGTACACATGGGAGCTGCCCCAGCTAATCCATCCCCAGGGAGAGAATACTCTGTCACTGAAGGTTTTCTGGTCTCGAGCCAGCAGTGAACAGATGGAGCCTGGGAAACCGCTTGGTCTTACCCTTTGCTATTCTGGGCTTGTGCCTACCAAATGGGTATCTTTGTTTGTTTGTTTAAGTGTCCAGTGTTCAACAGGTATTGATTTACTTCAATTAGGCAAGGAAACTACAGTGAAGTACAACCCTGATGGTTAGTCAATAAAGTCAGGCTTTGGAGGCTGTTACTCTGCTGCATTCCAAACTACTTCTGTTTGCTGTCTACAAAGAACAGCTTCTGACCATCATCTCTTGTCTGGCATATTCCCAAATCTCTCTTGGAGCAATAGTTCTGTCAATCTTCTGCACATGGCCATTCAAAACTAGTCTATTGGCCTGATTAAAACCAGATACCAAAACACTGGTTTCATTCCCAGTTCCTTCTCTTTCAAAGGCAACACACATACATATACCACACGGGAGCATATCAGTTGAAACAAGTAAGTACTGTACTGGAAAGGACATTTTCTGAAATATCATCCTTGAAGTTCAGCTCAATAAGCCCAAAATTTATGCAGCTCTGTGAAATGAAAAATGAAATGACAAAGAATTATCTTGCTGATTATAATATCAAGTACATATAGTGCTAGATGCTTTGTACCTAAATACTTGTATTTTACCAATGTTAACTCATTTTCTTCTCAGTTACATGAGACAGTGATTTCCACAATGCTCATATAAGAAGTGGAAACTAAGCAATAGGAAAACTATGTAAATTTCCTAAGGCTATATATATAGGATATGTATAGCCGTATACATATAAGGCTATACATATACATCTTCCTGATGAAGAAGGATTTGAATTCAGGTAGCCTAGCTGTAGAATCTGTTCTTCACCACCATGCAAAACTCTCTCTCAAAAGAATATGTAAGTTTGTAAAGTAAGAGACTATGCTTTGTTTCTCTCTAGCCATTCCTGTAATGTTATTACACCACTCTCTGACAAACAGAAATGAGAACTGCTCAGAAGCATGAATAATTTGTATAATATCAAGCAATCGAATATTTTCAAAGATTAATTATATCTAGTGTGATGCTTCTACCAAAGGCAAAATTATTGTTTCAGTCAGTTAGTGTTGCACTTTCTCCTTTCTAGAAAGACAAATTAATCTGTGAACTAGGACTTTACTCAACTTCCCAGTGAGATAATCCAATTCTGAATTAAGAGCATGAAAGTTCAAGTTAAAATATACTTATGGCTTTGTAGAATAAAAGAAATGATAACTTTATCTGTTGACTACCAGAATATGAAATGAGAAAATGATAAGGTGAATCTGAGATTACATGTTCAGAGAAAGTGGCATAATGCCTATGATGAAAGATGACAAAAATTGGGAAGATAGAAAATCATGTAAACAGTGACTAGTAAGTCTGCTTTTGCTATGCAGAGACTGTCAACAAAAACATTTTTTAGCTTAGTAGCTCTGTATCCTGTCAGTCAAGTATTTATTGGCTACTTCTCAGGAAGGTGCTCAGTGACAAACATTCTATGAAGGCAAACACATCATTATATAAGTGCCATCAAATATTTTGAAGAGATTTCCAGCTCCTGCTAATCCTGTCTGACTAAATCTGAACAACCTATTTACATTCAGAGAAACACTCAGATCTGAAACTCCAGTCATTTTAAATCTTTCAAAAGAGAAACATTCAGTAAAAATAACCCAAAATAAAATTTATTTCCTGCTATTTTTGATAAATCAACAGTGCTGTGTTTTTCACAAACATCTGATTCCAGCCAGGATTTTAATGTAGTGATTTGGTCAAACTTGGGGGGAAATGCTTTATTTTATCATCTTCAGGATACTTACTGGTTTCCTACTTCAAAGCTTCCTAGTTCGCTTAATTATTTCTTAGCAATCAGAAGTATAATTCTAAACAGTCTACCTTTCTTTGATATGCCACCTTCCTTGAGACATAAGGACTTAATATCTAATCAGAAGAATCATTTAGATTTTATATATGTATAAGAAAATTTTAATAAATCATATCTATCTTTCTCAAACAATCATTAAGACATGAGAAAGTCTATCAGTTACTTCTTTCATGACTGAGACAAAATACCCAACACCGAGGTTAAGGAGGAAAGGTTTATTTAGCTCCCAGTTTGTAAAGGTTTCAGTCCATAATCAGTTTTGGCTCCAAGGCAGGGTGGCACAGCAGAAGAACATTACAGAGAAGGAAGGCTCAGGACGTGACAGGAAAGGAAGAATGCAGCAAATAACAAGCAACAGCAGAAGCAGAAGCACAGGAAGTAGCCCTCTTTCTGTCATTCATATCCCATCCAGGCTACCTGCCCCTAGGGAGAGTAGCACTTTCAATCAGGCTGGGACACCCTTAATCTCAACATCACATCCTTAATCCCAGCATTACAAATCCTAGATCCAGACTCCTCCAAAAAGCCTCACCTATAGGCATATAAGGCTTCGGGGGAACTTCTAGACTCAAGCCATCACGGTGAATGTGCCCATTTATATACTTATATAATGCAGTACAGACTCACTTTCTGCCATAAGGTAACTCATAGCATATTGGCAAAAATAAAGAGCCTTGTTGGGTGAAAAAAAGGGGGGTGGGGGGACTAAATGGCCAGGGCAGCTGAGCTCAAGGTATATGTTATTCACCTCTCTCTTGCTGTAATAAAATATCTGAGAAAATTAACTTAAAAAGAGGAACAGTTTAAGAAGTTTCAGTCCATGACCAATTGGCTTCACTGTTTTAGAGACTGTAGTGAGACAGAATACTATGATAAGAAAGCTCCTCACTTCATGACACCAGAAAACAAAGAAAGAAGGGGTCAATGTCCCAATATTGCATTGTGAAACATGTCCCCAGTGACCTAACTTCCCTCCACTAGGGCCCCTTCCAGAAGTTTCCACAGTAGAGCTGCAGGCTGGTGACCAAGTCTTTAGCAAATGAGCCTTGGGAGACACTTCAGATTCAAATGACAGCAAGACATACTAGCATCATTTTAATCACTTTTTAAATCTATTGCTATATTCTGCTGTATAGACACTGTTGATTGGAAGAAAATTTTCTGTCTAAAAAAAGTATAAATTATTACTGATGGAAATCTGCTCTAGAAAGAAAATATTGCAAACCAGTTTCTAGTGAAGAGACCATTTAAAAGAAATTATTATATGGAGTGGATTGCAAAATAATGTGCTTAAGCTATTCTTTGGCTATTTTTAGGTGCTGGTTTATATAATGTAATATTCAGTAAATCTCAAATGAAATCAACATCACAAAATATTTAAGTTGCAACTTAATGTAATACATTTTAATCTGAGAAACATTAAATATTTAGATAACTTTTCTCATCATTATCTTTGAAAATAATTATCAAACTGAGATAGGTTTTTTCTTTTTAATACATGTTACTTCATTCTTAGTTATTTGCATTTGACTTTTTAAAAGTAATCCACTATCTTTACTAGATTACTTTTCTAGTCTTCTAAATGAATAGAAGTGAAGCATTTGTATATAAAGTAAAATTAAATTACATCTTACTTTGGAGTTCAAGAATAATTTAATTCCACATTTATTCACTTGTGATATTTCTACATTTATTTGAGGTGTTATATTATTTTGCAGTTTTCCCACCTTTATAATAAAAATCACTTCACTAATTTTATCAAGATTTTCCAAAATCTATTTAAGGTTATATACATAAGAAATAGTCAAAACCTCTTAGTACTATTTCTTCATAAATGTCAATGTGTAACCAGGTAGAAAGTAGATATACATGAGAATCATCTTATGCAGAATTAAATTATACATTCTTTATTATTCTTCATTATCATCTCAAATGAAGAGAAACTAATAATTTCATAATACTAGACAGAAACTTTAAAATTATTTTTTCTAACACTTTTTTTTATAATTTAAAAAATGGAACTTAAAGGACCAGAAAAACTTCCTATTTAAAAGCAAAATTACTTTCATAATGAAGACTTTTGTCTAAAGTACTTTTTATTACATCATTGTGGAAAATAATGTTATATGCAATAGGATGAGGGTGTATGCATGCATGTGAGAATGTGCATGTGCATATGTGTGTGAAATAAAAAACGGGACATTCTCTTTTTATTGTCACAGTAATTATATGTATTTATGAGGTATGATGTGATATGTTAATGCATGTGTATAACAGGAAATGATCAAATCATGGTGATTAGCATTTTCATCTTCTTAAACATTTTTCTCTTCTTTTGTTGCGAAATTTTGATCTCTAGTGACCACTAGACTACCCGCTCCTCAATGAAATCAACTTTTTTAACTTTCATAAATGAGCAAGAATATGCCATTTGTCTTTATGTGCCTGTTGTATTTTGTTTTACATGTTTTCCAGTTCCATTTATGTTGTCCCAAGAGATATGGTTTATTATATTTTAATTGCTGAATAACATTCCAATGTATACATAAACCACATTTTCTTTATCTAATCACCCATCAATGGACGCTTCAGTTGGTTCCATATTTTGACTATTATGAATAGTGCTCCAATATATATGGCAGTGCAAGTATCTCTTTGACATAGTAATTCTATTCCCCTCATATATATGAAGCCAATAACAGAATAGCTGGATCATTTGATAGTTTTACTTTAAAGACATTTTTATTTGTAGGGTTTTTTTAGGAGCATCCATATTATATTAATTCATATTCCTATCAACAATACATAAGTGTTCTTTTTCTACATCCTTATCAGAATTTGTTATTTTCTTTCTTCTTCATTATAGCTGCATTCACTAGGGGACATTGTACCCGCATGTCAGGGTGGCCTTCATTGAATTTTTACCCCCTATAAAAATTGTAAAAATAAGTAAAACACACAGGACACATTCTATTTGAAAGTATTTATAAAAGTATAGGGATGAATGTTCATTAATGTTATAATAAAATTCCAAATACTTATTAATAAATTACATAGAGAAACTAAGGTTGCTCACACCATTTAAAATTCCTCTTCTTTGAACTGTCTCTCAATTCAGACAAAATGAAGAGAACAGTGGACAGTTTCTTAACTTCCCTGCCCCCTCCAGCCCTAGCACACACTAGAACTTGGTAGTGGCAGTCCTGGATCTCTCAACTGCTAAGGCTATGAAAAGCAGTAGTCAGGTCCAAGAATGTGCAACAATGTCCTGAGTATAGGACTTGACTCCCTATACTCTCTCCCAAAATCTTTTGAGGAAAAGTCTCTTTATAAAATGCTTAGTTAGGTGACTCTGTACCAACCATACCTTCCCATTGTAATAAATGTGAAATTTCTGTTACAATAACTGTATAGGTTTGTTTCATGCAACGAAAAAGCTATTTAAAAGCTGAAAATAGTGAATAGATAAACGGACACACACACAAGATTTACCATAAACAAAGAACATTAAAAAAATCAGTTGGGGTCTTTCAATGAAAGACATCGTTTTCAAAAGCAAATGCAAGTGATGTTTAATCTGAAGAAAATGTACTCACCATTGGAAGATAATGGTGTTTTTAAAGACATTAGAGACAAGTGTTTAAGGAGAAGAACTTTTTTTATTTAAAGAGAAGAAGAAAAAACAAAACAGAAAGAGGGGACCAACAATATAGAATTCCAAAGGGGAAAGAAAAAGGCGGGGGGGAGAACAACAACCACAAAAAAAAAAAAAACTAAGAAATTGCCACTTGATAAGTTACATACTATCATCATTGGAAATAGTTGTTCAAGTTACAAAGTTAAAACATACGAAGTACACATTCAAACAATGAGACTGTTAACAATTCTGCTCAACATTCTAACAAAAACAGTAATATGGTCATCTATCTTACACACTTAAACACACATGCAGTTATAGCCTTTAGAGCACTTTCTTTTCCACTCTGTTTTACAGTAGAAATTACACATTTTGGGTTTTATTACTCTTACAGTTCTTATTACTTTTTACACTAGAGACACAATGTGATATTCATAAATATGACTCTCTTATTTATTTTACTAATGAGGATAGTCTTAAGCTGTCTCCATTTCCCTATGAAGGCCTCAAAATCATCCTTCTTTATAGCTGGGTAATATTCCATTGTATAAAAATACCACATCTTTTTCATCCACTCTGCAGGTGATGGGCATCTTGGTTGTTTCCAAGATTTAGCCATTACAAATTGGGCTGCTATGCACATGAGTGCACATATATCACTGTGATATGAACTTTTCAGTTTTTCTGGGAAAATACCAAAGAAGGGAATAGCTGGGTTGAATGGAACTTCCAGTCCTAGTCTTCTGAGAACTTGCCATACTGATTTCCATAGTGGTTGTACCAGTCTACACTCCCACCAACAGTGGAGCAGTGTTCCTTTTCCCCCACAGCCTCACCAACATTTGTTATCAGTTGATTTCTTGATGGCAGCTATTCTTTCTGGTGTGAGATGATATCTCAATTTTGTTTTAATTTGCATTTCTCAAATGACCAGTGATGGTGAACATTTCTTCATGTATTTGTTTGCCATCTATATATCTTCATCTGAGAAATGTGTGTTCATCTCAGATGCCCATTTTTGGAGAGGGTCTTTGAATTTGGGGGTGTTGATGTTTTTCAATTCTTTATATGTTCTTGATATAAGTGCTTTGTCTGAGGGGTTGCTGGTTAGAATTCTTCCCAATTCTGTGGGTTTTCTTTTCACTCTGATGGTAATTTCTTTTAAAGTGCAGAAACTTTTCAATAACATGAGATCCCAGTTGTTGATTCTCTGAAGAGTTTCCCGTGCAGTTTGCATTTTGTTCATGAATTCTCTGCCTACCCCTATGTCTCCACGACTTCTACCTACCTTCTCTTCCAGTAGATTTAGTGTTTCTGTTTTAATGTTTAGGTCTTTGATCCATTTAGACTTTAGTTTTGTGCATGGTGATAGTCATGGATTTAGTTTCAGTCTTCTGCATGTGGAGAGGAAATCTAAGGTGAAGAACTTCTGAGCATCATAAGAAATGGCTAATCATTAATAAGAGGTACTCATAAGCCTGTCCGACCACTGATCAAGAAAGAAGTGCTTGTTGGTGGGAAGTTCAATTTGTAGTAGGTATTGGAGATATAAGCTAGGTAATAAAAATCATTGGCAAAGAATACAATGTTGATTAAACCTAAGTCAATTAGTCTATCATAGTGGGATTACAAAATGAAGATATAATACAGCCAATATGTAAAAGGAAAGTTAATCATTTCCATAAACATACCACTGAATATGCTCAGCAAACTCCAAGCAGTAAGCACGACCCAGAATCCACTCCTGAGCCCTGACTGCACACCTGCAGAATCCCAGCACACAGGACAAACTTGGAACTCCACTCCCAGAGGGACCTCGGACTACAGCAGATTATCTCTGCTAGTTTGAAGGGAGATTAAGTGACTGCCTCACCAAAACAGAAAATCTCAGCTGGCGCCAGTCAGTGTGGTGAGTATGCCCCTAAAATAGAGGTGTACCGAGACTAAATAGGACCAGTAGTAAAGCTCTCTCCAACTAACTGTAAGACCTTGGTAAGTCTGACAAGAGTGAGGGGGACCCCTTCCCACACACAGAAAACATCAGGCAGTGTGAAGAGTATGCTGAGAAGGACTGCCCTAACTTGAATAAAATCAAAAGGGCTTATGAGACACACAGGCACACAATAGGGACACAGTAGGACCTCAGCCAACACAAACACTATGGACAGGGAGATTTGATGACCTGGAATAACCTGAAGATAAAGTAATAGTAGGAATGAAAAGTTGACCTACATCAATACTACTAGGCTTGTCAGCCCAGGAAGAATATAGGACAAACCCAACAGGTCCTGCAACAAGAAGTCAGGTAACTGGCCCACCTATTCATTGTGAGACCCAGCAATTGCACAAACATCAACCTTGCAGTAGGACACCAAGATACACACTACCAACAGTTGATACTACTGGGTTTGAAGGGCCAAACACTAACTCAAAAAGGGAAAATGGCAAAATGAAAAGGCAAAATGCAATCTCAAATATCTAGTCCACCAGAAGCAAGCACAGGAGACATTCAAATAGTGGATTTCAAAAGTAACACACCGGAAATCTCTGCAAAGATAGTGAATAAAATAAAAAAACAATTCCATGAGGCCATAGAGGAAATCAAATTAGAAGTACTCTCCCATGTAAAGATAGAAGTAACAACCTTAATAAAGAAGTTGCTGAGTGCAGCTAAAGAAGAAATAGAGAAAAAAGTACAGGAGCATGGGAAACTGATTGAAACCTTGAATGAACAATATAGAAAACAAACAAAATTCATGAAGCAAATTGAAAGAGACATCCAAGAAACAAAATATTCTATTCAAAGCATGCAAAACCATTTAAATGAAGCTGAGAATAGGATTTCAGACCTTGAGGACAGGACCACAATCAGTGATCATGAAAGAATAGAACTTTTCAAAATAACAAAGCAGCATAAAATGACAATCCAGAAGCTTCAAGATGATGCCAAGAGCAACAATATAAGATTAATGGGCATCAGTGAAGATTCTGAAGTCAATACAAATGACATACATAAAATATTCACAGAAATAATAGGAGAAAATGTCCCAAACATGGGGAGGGGTCTGATATGTAGATAAGTGACACATATAGAACACCAAACAGTCACAACCAACATAAATCTACACCCAGATACATAATAATTAAGATCTCAGACATACAATATAAAAACAGAATACTAAAAGCTGTTAGAGAAAAGACACAAGTAACCTATCGAGGAAAGCCCATTAGAATCACAGCAGATTTTTCAGCACAAACCCTCAAGTCAAGATGTGCTTAGAGTGAGATATTTCAAGCCCTGAAAGAAAACAACTTTCAACCCAGACTGATGTACCCAGCAAAACTTTCATTCAAATTTAATGGAGAAACAAGATATTTCCATGACAAAGAACAACTGAAGAAATTCATGTCCACGGGCTGGGGATTTAGCTCAGTGGCTTAAGCACCTGCCTGGCAAGCGTAAGGTCGTGAGTTCGATCCCCGGTACCAAAAAAAAAAAAATTTGAAATTCATGTCCACCAAACCAACCCTAGAAGAAAAGAGTATTGAAAGACATACTAGACAGAGATAAAAATGACCACAGTCCCCTAAACAACAGAAAGAAACCACCAGGTAGGACAAGCAATTAAATAAGGAGGGAAAGCAGAAAGCAAACAATAACATAACATGGCAGAGTCAAACCAGTGCATATAAGTGATATCCATAAATGTAAATGGCCTCAATTCAACTATCAAAAGAAATAGGTTGACAGAATGGACCAAGAAACAAGATCCCACAATATGCTGTATACAAGAAACACATCTACCCAAAAGGAAACACACAGATTAAAAGTCAAAGGATGGAAAACAGCATTCCATGCAACAGGAACACAGAAAAAAGCAGAGGTAACTATTCTATTTGCAGACAATGTGAACTTCAAACCTAAAATGATGAAAAGAGACAAAGAAGGTCACTACATATTCGTAAGTGGAAAAATCCAAGAGGAAGAACTAATAATTATAATATATATGCACCAAACACAGGAGCACACAATTATATAAGACAGATACTAATGGACATGAAAAAACAACTACACAAGGACATAATTATTACAGGGGACCTTAACAGCCCATTATCACAAAGAGATAGAACAACTAGACAAAAAGTTAGCAAAGACGTAATAGAACTGAATCATACCTGCGAGCAATAGGATTTAGAAGATGTTTACAGAGTGTTCCACCCAACCACATCAGAATACACATTCTTCTCAGCTGTGCACAGAACATTCTCCAAAATAGACCATATATCATCCCATAAAATCTTCTTAAGTAAATGCAAGGGTATTGAAATTATCCAATGCATAATATCTGACCATAGCACACTGAAATTGGAAATTAATGGCAAAATAAATTGCAAAACCTGCATGCATACATGGTAATTAAATAACAACATTTTAAACAACCAGTGGGCTACAGATGAAATTAAAGAAGAAATAAAGCAATACCTACAATTCAATGAAAATACGGAAACAACATATTGTAATCTGAGGGATGCAATGAAAGTGGTCTTAAGAGGGAAATAAATAGCAATAAACTTTCATATCAAGAAAACAGAATGATCACAAATAACCTAATGCTTCATCTCAACCTTCTAGAAAAATAAGAGCAGGTTTAACCCAAAGCTCATAGAAGAGAGAAAATTGTAAAGATTAGAGCAGAAATAAATGCAATTGAGACTAAAAAAAATGCAAAGAATTAATGAATCAAAAAGCTGATTTTTTGAGACAATAAACAAAATTGACAAACCTCTAGCTAACCTTATAAAGAAAAAGAAAGAAAAAAACCCAAATTCATGCAATAAGGACTGAAAAGGCAGAAATTATTAAAGATCCCATGGAAATTCAAAAGATCATGAATATCTACTCTGAAAATCTCTACTCACATAGAGAGGAAAACACAGACAAAATGAACAGATTTCTAGAAACATATGAACTACCAAAGCTCAACCAAGAAGATATAGCAATTTTGAATAACCCAATATCAGCTATTGAAATTGAAAATGTAATAAAAAAAAAAAACTTACCAACAAAGAAAAGCCCAGGTCCTGACGGATTCCCAGCTGAATTCTACAAGAAATTTAGAGAAGATTTGATGCTAATACCCCTTACACTCTTCAGTGAAATTGAAAAGAAAGTAATCCTCCCTAAATCATTCCTGGACACAAGTATTAAACTCATACCAAAACCAGAGAAAGTCTCAACCAAAAAGGAGAAAGATAGGCCAATCGCACTGATGAACATTGTTGCAAAAATTCTCAATAAAATACTGGCAAATAGAATGCAGCAAATTATCAAGAAGGTTATACATCATGACTAGGTAGGGTTCATTCCAGGAATGCAAGGATGGTTTAACATATGCAAATCAATAAATGTAATACACCACATCAACAGAGCCAAAAATAAAAACTACATGGTCATCTCAATAAATGCAGAAAAAGCCTTCAATAAAGTCAAACACATTTTCATGATAAAAACCATTCAGAAACTCAGAACACATGATGACTAACTCAACCTTATAAAGGCCATCTATGACAAACCAAGAGCCAATATTATGCTAAAAGGACAAAAACTGAAAGCTTTCACTTAAAATCAGGAACAAGACAAAGAAGTCCACTCTCACCACTCCATTTCAAGATGGTTCTGGAAATACTAACCAGGGCAATCAGACAAGAGAGACAAATAAAATGAATAAAGATAGGAATAGGAAGAAGTTAAATTATCACTATTTGCAGATGACATGATACTCTATATAGAAGACCCAAAAAACCCCATTAAAAGACTACTAGAGGTAATAAACAAATTCAGCAGTGCAGCTGGCTACAAAATCAACACTCAAAAATCAACAGCATTCCTGTACACAAACGAGAAACTCACCAAGAGAGAAATTATGGAAATACCGCCCTTCACAATAACATCTAAAAAAAATGAAATACTTAGGAATCAACCAACTAAGAACGTAAAATACCTATATGCTGAAAATTATACTATGCTAAAAAAGGAGATTGAAGAGGATATTAGAAAATGGAAGGCTTTTCCTTGCTCTTGGCTAGGAAGTACCAACATCGTGAAAATGGCCATACTCCCAAAATTTTTATACAGACATAACGCAACCCCAATCAAAATACCAGTGACATACCTCACAGATCTAGAGCAAACACTCCTAAAATTCATTTGGAAACAGAAGAAACCTAGGATAGCAAAGGCAATTCTGGGCAATAAAGGCAAAGCAGGAGACATCTCATTTCCTGACTTGAAACTGTACTACAAAGCCACAGTGATAAAATCAGCATGGTACTGGCAAAGAAATAGACCTGAGGATCAATGGAACAGATTAGAAGATGCAAACACAACTGCTAAGAGACTCAGCCACTTGATATTTGGCAAGGGGGCTAAACATGATCACTAGAGGAAGGACAGACTCTTTAATAAATGGTGTTGGTAAAATTGGCTCTCCACATGCAGAAGACTGAAACTAAATCCATGACTATCACCATGCACAAAACTAAAGTCTAAATGGATCAAAGACCTAAACATTAAAACAGAAACACTAAATCTACTGGAAGAGAAGGTAGGTAGAAGTCTTGGAGACATAGGGGTAGGCAGAGAATTCATGAACAAAATGCAAACTGCACGGGAAACTCTTCAAAGAATCAACAACTGGGATCTCATATTATTGAAAAGTTTCTGCACTTCAAAAGAAATTACCATCAGAGTGAAAAGAAAACCCACAGAATTGGAAAGAATTCTAACCAGCAACCACTCAGACAAAGGACTTATATCAAGAACATATAAAGAATTAAAAAACATCAAACTGCCCAAATTCAAAGACCCTCTCCAAAAATGGGCATCTGAGATGAATGCACAGTTCTCAGATGAAGATACTCAAATGGCAAACAAATACATGAAGAAATGTTCACCGTCACTGGCCATTTGAGAAATGCAAATTAAAACAACATTGAGATGTCATCTCACACCAGAAAGAATAGCTGCCATCAAGAAATCAACTGACAACAAATGTTGGTGAGGCTGTGGGGGAAAAGGAACACTGCTCCACTGTTGGTGGGAGTGTAGACTGGTGCAACCACTATGGAAATCAGTATGGCAAATTCTCAGAAGACAAGGACTGGAAGCTCCATTCAACCCAGCTATTGCCCTCCTGGGTATTTTCCCAGAAAAACTGAAAAGATCATATCACAGTGACATATGTGTACCCATGTTCATAGCAGCCCAATTTGTAATAGCTAAATCTTGGAAACAACCAAGATGCCCATCACCTGCAGAATGGATGAAAAAGATGTGATATTTTTATACAATGGAATATTACTCAGCTATGAAGAAGGATGATCTTGAGGCCTTCATAGGTAAATGGAGACAACTTGAGACTATTCTCATTAGTGAAATAAATAAGAATATTTATAAATATCACATTGTGTCTCTAGTGTAAAAAGTAATAAGAACTGTAAGAGTAATAAAACCCAAAATATGTAATTGCTACTGTAAAACAGAGAGGAAAAGAAAGTGCTTTAAAGGATATAACTGCATATATGTTTAAGTGTGTAAGATGGATGACCATATTACTGTTTTGTTAGATCATGGAGCAGAACTGTTAACAGTCTCACTGTTTGAATGTGTACTTTGTATATTTTAATTTTGTAACTTGAACAACTATTTCCAAGATGACAGTATGTAATTTATCAAGTAGTGATTTCTTAGTGGGTTTTTTTTCTTTTCTTTTTTTCCTTGGAATTTTGTATTATTGCTACCCTTTTTTCTGTTTTGTTTTGTTTTTCTCTTTAAATAAAATTTTAAAAATAAATAAGTAAATTAATGCAGATATTTTCACTGCTTCTAGCTAATATATTCCTTCCTCATCAATAAAATTAGTGGCGTTAAGGTTATACTATGACTGTAGCAGGATTTATATTTAGAACATACTTGACATGATAATCACTACATATTTTGTGTTTTTACTTGACACAAGAAAATAGAAATGGGCCAGAGGTATAGCTCAGCAGCATAAGCACTTGTCTGGCAAGTGCAAGGTCATGTGTTAGATTCTAGTACCAAAAACTAAAATCTAAAAATGGTCACTGAATTCAGTATACCACAAGAGGTTAATAATGACAATGATAGCTACAATTTAAATAATATTTTAAGTGTACAAAGCACATTTACATGTGGCAGCTCATGTATAAATTAAAATCTCTGACTCTAGAGAGGAAATGTAACATTTATCTCCCTTAGAAGTCTTTGACAGCTAAATATAGGACATGTAGTTTTGATACACAATTGTTTGTATGTTGTTTATCTTATAACTTTAACAGATAGTAAACTGATCTATATGAAACAGTGCGTTCTTGTTGTTAGTTATTGTTTTTATGAATCCAAACCTGTTAATTTATTCTAATGACTCATCTGAAGTCATTCAATCAAATGGATGTAACTTTCTTGAGATAATTTTCATAATTTTATAATTTTTATAGGAGATTTGAAATGAAAGTTTTAGTATTTGTGGCCTACTTTTCTTCTGTGTTAATATTAGGTGTCAAAAATCAATGTTTTTCTTTTTAAATCCACCTTCTTCCTGTTAAATAGAAAATATTCCAGCTAAGCTTTAGTACTATGGATCTTAAATTGCATAGAAAACTAATCTTAGTCAGCATCTCCAGAGATCCAGCCATATTGGAACTTAGGGCACTGAGCAAGAAAGCAACACTCCCTCCTTCCTGGTAAGCAGCTGTGGCCCAAGCAAGCAGCAAGCGAGCCAGGAAGAGAACCAGTCAGCATCTCCCACAAGCCTACTGACACATGGACTGAGAATCAAACATCCCACCCTTCTCCTCCTGGTTAGCAACTGAAGGCCAGAGGTCTAAGCATCTCGTAGGAGGCTCACAATATGCTATACAGCAAATATGCGTGATTTCCTTCTATCTTCTCTTTGAAGGCAAATATTGTTTCCACTGCTTTGCTTTGTTCTGATTAATTGTTTTGCTCTATTCAATATTCTGTTTTGATAGATTTTATAATGTTCTGTTTTGGGTTTGATTTTGCTATACCTGATTGAATGGACAACTATGTAAAGATAACGAGGTGTACTATGATACCTATTACTGTTATCCTGGTATCCTGCTGTGAAGTTCTGTACCACTTTCACTGCATTGCCTTGATTGGCCTTGTTCTGTCTTGTTCTCTTGTATTTTACCACCTTCAAAATAAAAAATACGTATTCAAAAAAACATACCACTGAATAACAGGGAAATTTAAATTTTCTAATAAACATCATCTCAGTCACTGTTGATTTATCTAATTTCTCTCACTGTATATCAGTCCTTTTCAGGCTGTCCCTATCCTTTCCAAAGTTTGCCATAACAACATTTCCTATTCTACTTATTCTTTATGATGTAACTTTGCCACCCTTAGCAGAAACAGATGAAGTTCCTTCTCAAATTTATTTTTTAATTTTTAAATAACTGCTACATAAAAACATAAAATTATGCATATTTATGAGATATCTTATTTATGTGGGCTCATAATTAAAATTTCTATAAAGAACTCTGAGAATTAAAGTGCATATATCTGACAAAATCCATATCTGCGTATGATCAATAAATTGACCAATTTTCTATTTTTTAAAGCTAAGAAAGAACTAATCACTACATGAAATAGTGGCAATATGTTTACTATTAAACAACCATAAAACTTGTCTTTCAATGAAAATATTTAATCATATAAACCAGTAATATGTGCTTCTGAATAAATTTAAAAGAAAATATGAATAACATTTCAATTTTTATCTTGCTTAATTTATACTGTAATGTCAGATTTATGAGACCCTAGAAGGAAAAATATTTAAAATTCACTAATACATTCTAAGTTACTAGGACACCGATACTCTGTATAATCACTCCATGTATTTTCTCATCTTTGAATTTCCAGCACTAGCACTTAGCATATAAACATTTCTTAAATGAATGAATAAACTTCCTCCAACACTTTTCTTTCCCAATTAAGGGAATTGAAATTCAGAAAGGTCATATATTTTCTCCTCTCTTTCAGTAAAAACAACCAAAATGTTGCTAAAATGAAAATGAATCATACTCAGCTTGAATGTTTTACTAATTCTGCATAAATATGTTCAAGGTGAATCAGTTACATACATATTTTAATATTTTTCTTATTAACTTAGTAAAGAATTAGCAAGTAGTCAGCTACACTTAAGATCTTTTGTTTATATTGGTTATTTTTTCTTCTGGTGCAGAGAGGTAGCTATTTGAAAGAAAGAAAGAAAAAAAAAGGAGAAAGAAAGAAAAATGATCAGAAAACCAGAATGATATACTAAGTATAAAGTATTGAACAGGCTTTGGACTTTCAACTTCACTATATCCTAAGATAAAATTTTCATTGGGGATTATAAGAGGTAATTGAGATAACCATATAATTTAACTAATTATGCATGTAACAGGTCTTTGAATAAAAGCTAAAAGCTACACAATTTCATGATACTGAAAATTAAGTTATGGCAAGACTCAAATTCATATTATTATATATTATGTACTATCTATTAGCTATTTCTTGAAGACATACAGAATTGAAGAAATATACTTTAATGCTGACTATATTCAAACACCTTTACTATGAAATCTTGAAATTTTTAATGAAATTATTATGTGTCTAATCTTGTTGGCATTCACAATAAAAGAGATACAGTCACAGGAAAATAAACAAAGGATGAAATAATATAAACTGTCTATCTTCCCATAATGAAACTTCAGAGAAGATAGCTTTGTTTCTCAATTCTGATTCATCTTCCAGAGGAGAAACATTTATTAGACTCATGCTCTTTTTAATCCTTCTCCTTAGGCCTAGGAAAACTGGGTATAAAATTACTTAACAGTCTGACAAGTAAGGAAGGTCTATTAATATGAGCCCTCTGAGAGCTAGATGCAAGATGGAATTAGACATGCAACACATTTATTGGGGGAAAAGCCTATGAAGGAGGAGGGGAGGAAATCGGAGAACAGGAGAGAAATCCTTTGTGATGTAATTCATGTTGAGGAGAATAGGTTAAGAAGAGTCCTGCATTATAGCGCCATCACAAAAGAGGTTTGGCAAAACAAATAAAAGAGCTTAAAACAAGGTTTCCCCTTCAAAGAGTCTGCAGAAATGAACTAACCACAATCCCCTACCAGGGCTCAGGCACAGGTAGCATGATTGCAGAGAGAGTTGTATCTAGAGGGACAGAAACTGAGATAAACAGGCTCCCTGCTACAGAAGACATAAACCATACGTTCTCCTGGCTACAGAAAGACACACTGGTCACATGTTACCTTGCTCCTTCCTTTTTCTTCTCTTTTGGGAGCCAAACTCCCCTCAAAAGATTATGCTATTTACTGCTCCAAGTCAAGACAAAAGATTTACCTTATAGTGGAAAAGGAAGCCCATGTTTATTTTTCCCATGGTTATTTTTGAGGAAAAAAACATTTGGGGGGCATCACAAACAACCCATGGGACCAGAGTCCTTACAACAGAAATGAGAATTAAAAGTTAGGTGATTTCCATAAATAAGTAGTGAAATCTTTAAAGTAGAAATGATACCTAACTTCAGTTTTGAGCCTGTCTACTGTAGAAATATATAGCAGCTTACATAGGTGTTCACAATTGTGTGATTATTTGTGTGTGTTTTATTTCTCGGCACTGTCTCTGCAATTTCCCCTTGGTTTCCGCATCTGCTGAGATCCCGCTATACAACTACAGTGTTTGGGAGGGTTCTCCTTTCTCAGACTTCTTCAGCTGTAGTGTGGTAACAGGTCTATCTATTGGCAACCCAGAGTTTTGTCCACCCCTGTTAACTTTATACACTATGTCCCTACAAATGTCAACAGTGACAGTCTTTTCATTAAACTTTTCTCAACCGTTCACCTTATGCTGTAAATGTTATGCTTCCTGGTAGTTTTTCACTTGGTGGTGGCCACACTTTGTGATAGCTTTCTTTGTGTATGTGATACCAGGACCAAATTATACGGTAGCTAGAAAGAATATGGAGTTGCATTTTTCAAAGGATTGACATGGCTGACTAGAGCAGGCTCAGGACACAGAATTGTGCTTCTTGACCTTGGTCCACAGAGGTACAACGTCCCAAGCAAATGTGGCCAAAGCAAAGCTACAAGTATAGTTAATAACGTTTTTATACACAGAGGTAGAACATTTGGTGTGGTTGGGTTGAGAAGATCTAGCACATAATGCCGCTGGATTTTATATGTGCTACATTACACTTGTAAAGTTCTGGTTCCAGCTTATCAGTTTCAGGTGTAGACAAAGGAAAAATGCAAAAACAACAGACTTTGAACATGGATATCCTCAAATAAGATCTGCTGTATGAAGCGCCCATCCACAACTGAGAATTTCTAAACTTTGAAAACCAGCAGTAATATCTCACATGCTCACATACGGGAGATGACAATATTCACATGTGAATTTTTCCCCACTATGCACTGTGGCAAAATTGTCTCTTGCTGATTTCTCCCCCGTGAGTTTATGAGTTCTGACTACAATAAACTGGATAGCATTTAGCAGGACTAACACAAGACTATTTGTTCTGTTTGTGTTTCTTTACTTGGATATCATTAAGCCTAGACTCTGATCTTTGACAATAATATATTGTTAGACTAGATTCTGGGTTCTAGGGTAGGAACATTATTTTGCCATTTATAATTGATCTAGATACTAGAGACTGATCTGGCTTGGACCTGGAGCTACATCTATTGTGTCTGGTTTGTCATTTGGACCTTTGAAAAGTACTCTTCACAAATCATTTGGCATTGGACTAATACATTTGTTCCAGTAAAAGATAGCCCATGCTGCTATTGTGAAAAGAAATCCATCTCTACCAAGCACTTAGAACCCCTCTAGCTGAAAGTGAGTGGAATATTAAGTTTAAAATAATGGATTTGTTTAATGTCTTACAATACAAGAGAAAAAATTTGATTTTGGACTTTATTTCCTTCATGATTCTCCTTAAACTTAAATTTATGGGCTGATTCTTTTCTGCTTACTCCTCCAGATCTATTCCCTACTTCCTTTTGTGCCCAGATTGTTATCTGGGCTCCTTTCTTCTGACTTCCCACCTGACTGAGCCACTGAGAAGCAACAATAAGAGAGGAAGAAAAGTAGGTCAAGCAATTTCCCCTTGGTTTCTGCTTCTACTGAGATCCTTCTACACAACTACAGTGTTCTGGAGGGTTATCCTTTCTCAGACTTCTTCAGCTGTAGTGTGGTAACAGGTCCATCTATTGACCACCCCAGAGTTTTGTCCACCTCTCTTAACTTCATACACTGTATCCCTACAAGTGTGAACAGTGACACTCTTTTCATTAAACTTCTCTCAGCTGTTCAGTTTGAGTATCCCATCTGCTTCCTGCAAGGACCAAATGCATACAAGTTTGTTATGGATTAAAAACTGAGGGTCAATTTAACACCAGCTGAATTAAATCAGCATGCTGTTGCGCCATAGGTGTACCATCTGAGGAAAGTTACCAGCATAAATAGAGACATGGAGAAGATTAGTGAAGCATTGTGGGTTTCTCTAAGTGTTGCTGTTTCAAGAAGTCGGTTCTCCTGGAGGAGCTCATCATGACTAGCTTCCTCAGTGTGAGTTCGACCGTTGTCATCAGAGGAGCTCAACCTTGTTGGTGAGAGTGGCTGTGGTTCACTTTGGGGGAGCTCTGGTCCTTACAACAAGCATCGCTTCCTGGCTCCAGAAAGGAAGATGTGTGCTGTTTAAACTCCAGGAGAAACTCATCATGCTGGCTTCCTGGAATGCACTCAACTGTTTTTATTGTTGGAGGAGCTCAGGACCTCCATGTCACTGAGGATGGCTGTGGTGCTTTTAAGGACAGCCCTGGTCTTCGTTGTGAGTATGACTTCTTGGCTCCAGTGTAGCCTCAACCTACCAGCACAGCTCCTTCACTCCTCTAGTATAGATGGCCTAGCTTCTACTCTGACCTTTGGGCCTTCCCAGCATAGATCCATAAAAGACTGGCGTGAGTCCTTCTGGTTGGCTCTAGACCTCCAGTTGGACTCATAGGAGGCATTGTCATGGGCTCTAGGTTTTCATCTGGACTCACACAGGACATTGCTGTGTGATCCAAGCCTTTGGCTGAATATTCTGGGGCCATAGTGTTGTGGACAAATTTTCTGTACCTTCTTGTGTTTAACTCTGCATGACCATCATAAAATAATATCATAAATTGTGTCCTGATTCTAATTGTTCTCCTCACAACCCCTGACTACAACAAAGTTGAAGGAGAATTAAGTTTGAAACTTTAATTTCTTCCTGGGAATTTAATAATATGAAGGGGATAATATCATATGATTTTTATTTGCTTTTTTGAAGAACTTTTGCTAGGCCATTTTGAGTAAGTGGATAGACATATTTGGAGTATAAAGTAGCATGTAAGTGAACTTCACCCTTGGGTAGGATGATGGCCTTGGATGAGTTAATTGAATTGCTTCTTGTTACAACTTATTTTAGAGTTTTCTGGATGTAAAATCTATATGGCTTACCAAGAAGCAAAGTAGGTACTCAAAGCAATAACACTTGTGTTTGCACACCAGCCTCAAAGAAGTAAACGAAAGGCCACTCTGAGAGTCAGTATCCCTTTCTTAGTTGTATGGCCACATCTTTGATTGGCCAAAGATTTAATAGCTAATACCAGTGGATTAAGAAAGCAAAACTCTGGGATATTTTAGTGATAAAGATATTTATAACCCATTCCTGATGTTTCCCTTGATGTAGAGTGAACTTGCTATAAGGTGTTTCTAACCCTCTTTGCCTCTTCCATTGATTTTTCTCAATAACTTGACTGGTGATCCTGGAGGAGAAAACTGGGTATATAAACTCTGTGATCTGCTCTTTCCATTCTATTAGGCAAACCTTATCTAGAGCTAAACTCCAGCTGCAGATTCCTGCCCCTTGATTTATGGAGTAGAGGAGGGGTTGCTGCCATATTACAGACACCAATGACCTGGTGAGAAATTTGCCTAATTTCAGAATTCAGTAGCAAAAAAAACACATTTACTTGAAAATGTAAGCCACATTCTGAAATAGAAGCTCTATATGCCCAAAGATACTGTTTAAGGCTTTCATCTTCATTCTCCCCAAGGAAAAGTAGAAGTATTTATTTATTCCCCCAATGATTGCCAATAAACACAAATTTAAACATCTTTCAAGTCAAATTCAACATTTTCCAATATAATTTTCTTAACAAAGTATGAGATAGTGATATCAACTTATCAGCAAAGATGAAGTAGTTATTTAATTAATTGTCTCAAAAACTGGAAAGAAACTGCAGCAAAAAGTGCAAAGAATTAAAATTATATAAGGGAAATAATACAAATAATAAATTCCTATTATTTTAAACATTTCAAGACATTTATCAGAAATGTACATTTTGAAAGCTGTTATGTTATAATACATAATAGAATCTTTCAATGACTCATTTATTTTACTTTCCCATCACTTCTGTTTCTTTTCCTTTATCCTCCATGGTTAAAAGATCAAAATCTGAGAATATAGTTAACTGTAAGTGCTGTTGACAGCATGGTAAAATAGCTGCTGACACAAGGTCAGCATGAATGATAGAGATCGTATTCATAAAAGAGTGAGGCTTTCCCTGCGTGGTGTCATGTTTGATATCCCAGGAGCACACACCAAACGTGTTTGCTGACAAAGATATATTATTATGTGAAAATAATTGGAGCTGAACGATTAAAATTTAGACTTGAGAGAAATATTGCTTTATTACACAACTGAAAAGTTGCCTGTGTAGTCCACAGAAGTCATACTGACAGACATGGGAAGAGAAACACATTGTTGGGAGGAATTTTTCCTAACACAAATTAGCATTGCAAGCCTAACCTCAGTCCTGGCATTTTTGAGGTAAATATCTTTTGTGGCTTTCATTTTCCCAACGAGCCTTCCTTCTGTCAAGGTTCGAGCTAACCTGTGCCCAAGGCTAAGAATCTAAGGTCAGCTTGTCCCAAGAGAGAAGCTATGCTATGATGTAAACAGAATGGGCCACAAGAAGAATGTACTGAATAGGTCAATGTACTGCAAAGTTCTGTCAGGGGAACTGAGAGATTCTTGGCAGAGTCTATAGCAAGCTACTGTATAAAAATAAGGAGAAAATATTAGAGGATGAAACGGTTATTTTATAAACCAAGAGTATCTGGTATTACTACTTCACTTTCATCAACTGCAGGTTCTCAGTGTCAGGAAACTAGATAAGAAGAGTAAATAGCATTAACAAGGAATATACAGTCTAGTTGAGGATACAGAACAGAATAACTTGATGAAAATGAAGATACCATGCAACAATATGGTACTGAATAAAGCTAAATACTCATTTTAAGGGAAATATAGTAATACCAGGCTCTTCTGATCATCCTAGTAAGGACACAGACCACATTCTTAAAGGAATGGGAGAGTTTTTCCAGAAAAATGTAGTTTTCCTAATGCCAATAATTTTTAAGAGATTAAATTGAAGACTAGGAATGGAAAAGTTGAGTATTGAATATGCTTGACCATTTCTTCACAGAGAGATGCATGAAGAGGTCTGAGAACTATAAATGGGTCCAGCGGCAGAGTTTGAGCTGTGCTTGGTTCAAGGAGACTGACTAAAAGCAAGTCAAAGGATGAGCCAGTAAGTGACAATAGGTGTGCTCATAGTTTTGGGTAGGGATGATTAAGAATTCTCTAATATAAACCTCTTTTTTTCATAATGTTTCAGAAAAGACTAAGCCAGACTAACTTGGTCTCAAATATATTGTGGATAATTAAGAAAAGCCTTATGCATGCATTTTGGGAAAGAATGATACGAATAGAGCAGAGAAGGGTGTGAGCTTGAGGGAGGGGAGGGGACAGTAGGAGTCAGGAAAGTGGACAATTCAGACACACCAGGTCAAGGTCAATAAATCAGAGGTCAGGACAGTCAACATGTGAGGGGGGGGGTTAAAGGAAGAAGCATGAACAGAAGAAACTGGTAGTTTGTGCCTGTACAGATGAGAAATAGCACTGAGGGAATTGCCGGAAACAGCTAAGGTTCATTTTGGTAATCCTCATTTCTTGAAATTATATTGATGGGAAACTTGCCACAACAATTTATATATAAAGATAGTATTTGCTTTCATTTGATAATAACAGATTTGATAACATAAGGCTGCATTATACATGGAGAAACCATCTGTCATTTTGCCAAGTCAGTCCCAATTCATGCCTGTGGTTCCAGTGTAATTATCAATAGTACTCACTTTCACTATGAAGGGTCCCACATAGTCACCCTACCTGACCATAGTATCAATGACACCAAAAAGAAACAAACAAAACACACTTAGGATAGCTAAGATGATTGTGCTACAAATTCTATTAGTTCTTGGAACAAAACTGTTAATATTCATAGATTGGATCAATTTTGTATGTTTGTGTCTGGTGATCTGAGGAACTCTTTTGAAGATCACTATGTAAAATAACATCCTTAGTTATGTTCCTACCACCTTGTTCTGAAGGGCTATATCAACGTTGTTTGGGGCTCTTTGTTATTGTTTTATTTGTCTTTTTTGTTTCTTGTTTTTCTAGTAATTTGTTGTCTTTTTTTTGTTTTTCCTTCTAATGCAGAAAGGATAGGTATACATGTAGAGGCTTATACATGCCTAGAACTTCTAAGCAGTTTACAAGAATTGATTATATTATGTATGATGAAATAAATAGCTGCTTTGAAGAAAAAGAGACATTATGGCATCCATTGCTGATTTCCTATCATCATGCTGTGAAATCCAGTAATGCTTTTACTCTTTGTTCAGAGTGATTTTAGTCCATTTTGTATCATTTTTTTTAATTTTTTTTTTATTTTTTAATTTGAAAGAGAATAAAACAAAAGGGGGCAGTACAGAGCAGATCAGAACAGGACAACATAGGCAACACAGTACTTTACATTAAGTCAACTGACATCAACAGTAGCTAACACCATATCTCATTTTGTATTATTTAATTTCAACATACATGAAGGTATTGTCAACTATTTTGAAGAGACATTATAGTAGCCATTGTTGATTTTCCTGTTTTGTGGTTTTGAAGGCCTATAATACCTTCATTACTCTGTTCTGATCAGTTTTACACTATTTTGCTTTGTATGGCTTCATAGTGTGTGAAGATATGGACAACTATTTAGAAGAAAACAAGAGACATTATGGTAGCCAATGTTGATCTCCTGTTGTCTTGCTTTGAAATCTGTGCCACATTGTTTTCTTCTGATCTGCTCTGTTCTGCTTTGTTATGTTTTATTTTGCCCTCTTTAAAATAAAAAAAGAAAAACAACTACAACAAAGAAACACACAAGTTCAGAAGGAGAGATGTCAGTGAAGGATGAAAATTAGATCCAAATGCGTGTTGAAGAAAGAGAGGGCTTAAACAAAGAGAAAAAAAAAAGTAGTGATTTATAAGAAAAGAAACAGTTTGTGGAAAAATCTGAGGTAGGCCTGCTGTTTTGTGCTGATGTATACTGAATTTTTACCCATGTTTTATGTGCAGTTTTGTATGTTTTTATATAGATTAACACTTTTACTTCTTTAAATAGCACCACAAGGTAGATGTTATTACTGGACATATGTTAATAAGGTTCAATTTTTTAGTTAAATCGAATAAATTTTATTAAATTGTTCAATGTGCACAGTGAGCAAGTGACAGAGAAAAGACTAAACATAGGCAGCATGGCCCCTTTACAATGTCCTGTCTATCAGGAAACACTGAATGAATGCATTTTGCTAAAATGTTTGATGAAGGAATGAGGTATAGCCTGCCCATGTGAGAAAGCATGTGTGAGGCCCAGGGTTCAATCTTCAGTACTACAAAAAGAAAAGGAGTTGGAAAAAAACAGTGATGGATTAAAGCTGACAAGATGAATTAAAAGGTCCATCATGGATGAATAAAGCATTTGTTCTTCATTCTTTAGTGTGGAGCTAGTGAAAAGCTTGAGAAATTGATTCAGATAAGGTTTTTCTTCATAAACTTTGTTTGAGAGTGGCATATAGGAGGAATGAGAATTAGACTGATGAGGTTGTTTTAATCACACTGGTTTATTATCTCAAATTTATTTTGTTTCTTCTCTGCACAGTGGTATGAACATCTGTGACAGTTTTAGAAATCATTTGCAAATAAGACTTGTAGCGGATAAGATTAATAATCAGAATACAGAAGAAAAATAACAAGGCAGAAGGGACATGCACATATATTTGTGTGCACCAGTGTTTTTTGTTTAGAGATGTGTATCTAAAACAAAGCCCCAAATAAGAATGTGAAAGCTCATAGGAGAGGATTGAGTATAAGATGAAAGAAGAGAGACACAGTGGGGCTAGGAAACGAGATTAGCATTGTAGGAAATCTCAGGTCTGTTGCTGCTTAGGGGAATGGGGCCCAGTGGATAGAATTTGAAAGATTTGTTTCCAAATAAGAAACAATTATAACTACCCAAGGGCAAACTGATGATGTGATTCTATGAGTGCTGAGTTCTAAATCCATCAATTTAAAAAATTCAACCTGTTGACCATTGTACAAAAAATGAGAGAGACACATTAGATAGATAGATAGATAGATAGATAGATAGATAGATAGATAGATAGATATGTATATATATGGGGGGAGAATTATGTTCAGTGTAAGAAAGAATAGCATGTACAGTGTATGTGCTGTGGGTAGACATAAGCAATGGAGAAATTGGCACACTAATAGATATTTTAAATAGGTAGATATATGCATAGACAGGCAGGTATGTATCATTACATTCTTTTCTTTTAGCAACTATACCAGTTTCTAAATTGAGGAAGTCATAATTGAGATCTCTGTAAAAATTAAAGATATGAATAAAGATTTACATGGCCCATGTACCAATAAATGAGAAAAGAAAAATGATTGAAATCTTTAGTAATTATTTCTGACATCTGGATTTGGACAATTAGTATTTGTTCTTGAGGGTGGAGTTGCCTACTACTTTACACTATTAAAAAATCTAGAGAGTATTGGAGTAGAGAGAGGTTATTTTTCCATGAAAGTAAAAATAATATTTGGAAATACCTATTCCTCCACATGGTATATTTCTTTTACAATCATCAATGTTTGGTACATTCTATATGCAATGTAATGTTTTGCTTTGTCTTTTTTTTCATGTACTAGGATTTGTATTAGTATATAATATAAAACAGATTATATTCTTTAAAGTTTAAATTATATCAAGTTGAACATTTAGAAAGCAATTTATTGAAACTTGCATAGGTAGATTATATTTCATGGTAGCCTAAATAAAAAATTCCAATAAAGAATCAGGCACCTGTCTTCTAATGCATATGTATAATTTTGAGAAAAAATATTAACTTCTGCAGATAAACAATAAGAATGTTTTCACTCTTCAATTATTTCAGCAGAATGAAAACTAAAGGCTTTTTTTAAACTTGTAGTTTTAAAATTATATAATGAGGTCATTATTTCCAGAGAATAATTCCTCTTTCCAATTGCCTGAAGCTACTGCCATAATAATTTGATTTAGATTGGAAAAAAACAATCAAAGTCTTTTCAATTAAAAGACATATTTCATTATCCCATATCTCCATTCTCTTAAATTCTTCTAAAGCTCATTACAAGCTAAACAATTTTATTCAGTCCAAGCAACTTCCATAAAAACAGTCAAGGATTGCAATACAGTTGTGAAGTTTCAATGTTCTACATCATTTTCTTTAGAAAAACTATTAACAGAAATTCTAAATTTTTCGAATATTAAAGCAATACATTTTAGAAAATCAGAAAACTGTATCTTGCATTCATGATTTGTAAAATACAGCACTATAAAAGTACATTTTGTAAGACTCAAATATACAAAGAAATATAATTGTTATTATTAACCAATCAAAGAGAATGAGCCAGAGGAAGTTACAAAAATTACTATAATTACAAACATATGGATTTTTAAAGTCAGCAAAATCAAGATTCATTCTTCTAAATATGTATTCTTTTAAACTTAAACCATAATTTCAGAAGAAGTTCTACCTTCAGAAAACTTAGTAATCAAGCAGAATTTTTTAATATGATGGGTAATGGTCAAAATAAGATCTATACTTTGATAAATAATGTGTTTAAGTAAGTGATGAAGGAAAGGAAAAATAATTTAAAATTCTTAACTCTGAATATTCCATCAAGCAATTTACATATGTAATTATCTTATTTATTTTTTTTCAAAGATTCAGGCAAGGTGTTATTATTTCCTGTATTTTATGGATGAAGAATATGAAGCAGAAAACAGGCAGGTATTTGTAATAGTAAGGAATCACAGGTTGAAGTCACAGATATTTGAGGTTCAGATCTGCACAGACAGAAAAGAGCCACATAATGATTTTTAAAAGATGAAAGTAAGTTTATTATAGAAGTACAGCAGATATGTGCATAGTCAAACAATATGTTACCACACAATGAGGCAGGAGACAGCACCAAAGATGAAGGGAATCCTCTGGGAAAGAATCTTGCATGAGACAGAGCCTTCAGCAATTGAGACAAAAACACCACATTCAGTTTTTCAGTCTTGTAAGTACTGTATTCAGATAAAAGTGACTTGGTGCTAATAGGGCTGCACAGCTGAAAGGATCATTCCCAGCCTTGTCTAGATTCAAGGAGATAAACACTGTTAGCACACTCCAAGCTTTCTGTAAATAACATTTCTCTCCCAAGAAGGGAGCTAGCCAGCCTCTCCTTGTAAGAAATGGCATGCAGTTGAGTTTACCTTGAAAACGCATGAATTTCACTGACTCTCACTATTTTAACATTTGTCTTGACAGTAATTTACCTAAAATAACCACTAGTTAGGGATAGAGTAAGAATTTTAAATTAGATGTCAATCCATAAACCTTCTTTTAGGGAAATTCTTTAATCTACTCTGCTACACTTTCCTCAATTCAATCAAAATCAGCATTGACAAGGATGTGGAATAATACTATCCATGCAGCAATTTTAGAGTAATTCACCAGTATGTATCAAAATTTAAGCAAGTCTATCTTTGTACTCAGTAATTCACTGAGTACATTTTAGGGATCCATCCTACAAAAATTCTTGGTATTCATAATCATACCACTGAGGCATTACTTAAGATTAACACAAACATAGGAATATCATAATGTCCACAAATTGAGGAATATTTCAAAATGATTATTAATCACAGAATTTTTATGGTAATTTAAGAGACTATGGAAAATCTAAAAGTACTTATATGAAAAGATCTCTAAGATATGTTTTAAAAGTAAAAGCAAAATACTGTTAAAATAATATATATAATTATGGTAAAACTATAAATAGATAATAAATAGAAACATGATAAAATGCTACATTTTTTAATTTCCTACTCATAGTTTATTTTTTCCTTCCTAGAAGTCCAGGCTATGCCATAGGTCAAAAACTAAAGACTAAACATCTCCATGTCATCCTCATGGGTCTATAAAAGATCCAAGATGATTTAAATCCACTGTTGCCATGTCAATTACAAAGTACATTTGACATTCTCCATTTTAAAGCATTTTCGCTAATTAGCTGATCTGACCCTCACAATAACTATAATTTGTGTGACTTAGAATAGCTCAACAATAATACAATTATACTATTGCTCCATTTTATACCAGTATGAGATTATATTTACTCATCTAAGCAGTCTTTACTAATAGTCTACTATGAATCAGATTTTCTAAGTGTTATCAGGTTAGAAAGATGAACTAAATTAGATTTTTAAAAAATCAGCTACAGTGTATTTTTGATATATGTGGGTATAAAAATATGTCCATGAATAGTGTCACTTAAACAAAATGTGAGCAGGTACCATTAGAAAGGTCCAGAAAAAAAGTGAAAACAATGGTGCAAGTAACCTACACATTTTAGACACAAAGCATCTTTTGTAATAGTTTAAGCTCTGAATTTTAAATTGTTTGTATGACTGTCCTTGTTCAGTTTTCAATAGTTCTTTTGAAATTTTATTGCTTCTTCAACATTCTACTGTGCTGTGAGATCAAGAGGCAAACACATGTAGTTACAGACAAATATATCTGATTTCTGACCACAGCTGCTACACTTACTAGCTCTTTGACTAGAAGAGTCACTTAACTCCCTAAGCTACTGTGTGGTAAACTGTAATTTCTAAAAGTAGTCATAGCAGAGTTTCTCTCCTAGACTTGCCAATTTTCCATTAAGAAAAATCAATGACTCCTCTCCTTGAAATTGGGTGTTCTTCACAATCATTCAATAAAGGGAATGTAGCAAAAGTTAATACTGCCATAAGGTTTAGAGCTGCTCTGAAAAACTGACACCATCCACACACATTTTTCTTTTTTCTCTCCACTCTCAACATTAATACACACCTTTGTAATCCATCTGCTATGTTCTTAGAGAATGAAAACTAATCTACATGAAAATAGCACATACAGAAACCCTAAAAATTCAATTATCAATAAGCTGCTAAGTTTATGAATGAAGGAGCCTTCTTCAAATGATCAGACTATGAATTCAAGTCTTCCAGCTGAGAACTTTGATACGATAAAGAGACAAGCCAATGCTCTGAATTCTTGATTCACAAGTCATGGCCACTTAAAAAAAAGTTATTTGGAAACATTTTTAAAAGATAGAATACCTGTAGAATATTCAAATCCCTTGTCTGTAAAAACAGCATAAGAACAGTATTTAGAGAATTGTTTGGATTAAATGAGACAATATAAAGTGTTTAGGCACACATGCAGTATTAAATTAAGATAAATCCTGGTATCCTGCTGTGAATTTCTGTACCAATTTCACTGCATTGTCTCGATTGGCTTTGTTCTGTCTTGTTCTGTTGTATTTTACTACCGTCAAAATAAAAAATAAATTAATTAATTAAGATAAATCCTATTTCCATGTTATTCCTTTTCAAATGCTGCCCTCTTCACTACATTCCACATTATAAGTTGCCTGTTCTCTTCACATTGCTGTTAGGAAAGTCTAGCCCAGTTCTAAAATTGAGCCTCTATAGATATTTCAGAACTAAACCACTCTTCATTTATAAGCCGTGTGCTTTTAGTGAGTACTTTGTACATTTCTCATGCCTTTAATTAATCTTTAACTCAGAAGATAGAAATTATAAGAGATGAAGAAAGTAGACACATATAGCCAAGAGTGGACAAAGTAAATAAAAATTCCTTTGTGGTTAACCTATTCTCTAGCATATTTGTTGACACTTAAGCCAATTTTTATGTGTACAATCATATATACAAACACAGATACATACATTGAGCATTTAAGATGAGCTTCATCGTGTTGAGAAATCATGCTAGGTTTACGGTGCTTAAACATTTGCATCTTCTATCCATTTGCTCACTCATTCATTCACTCATTCATTGGGCAGACATTTTAAAGCACTGAATAAATACTAATAATTCCGTGATTTTTTAAGTTTTATTAAAACTACTGAGTTATGAAAAAATCTAATTGAACATACTTTTTAGGTTTTAATTTTTTAGGTACAAATTACTGCTGAAACTGAGAGATATCTGAAGCCTTCAAATGAGCATTTTAAATTTTTAATGCAATTATCATCTCTAGAATGTTATAATCTAGAGATTTTTAGTTCTAGACAAATACATTTGAATAATATTAGCTTATATTTAATCCAAGAAAATAGGTTATGTGATTATTATACAATATTAATGATTTTTATCAATATATTTCTTTTAAACCTGATTATAGCTTTTCTTTTACAAACACAAAAATGTTAAATTTTGCCACAAGATGGCTCTTGCTAGTCTTCATCTTGTAACTACTAAAAAATTCCATGTAGAATATGTAACCTCAAGATTTTTTGGCAGGGTGTGGTGGTACATGCCTATAATCCCAGAATTTGGGAGGCTGAGACAGGAGGATCACTATGAATTCGGGGCCACCCTGAACTACACAGGAAAATCTTGTTTCACAATAAAAAGATTTTTTTTAAGTGCACACTAGTAACATAAAGCTAGTTTGAGAAAAACTAAGATTATATTCTTTCAATGATGTGTATGTATTGGTGAGTGTGTGTGTGTGTGTGTGTGTGTGTGTGTGTGTGTGTGTGTATTCATGTGAGACAGACATACAAGAGATTATTATCCTAATGTATTTACTTCTTTATCAGATGCTGAAGCCCTTGAGTAACTATAATAGAATATGATGCCTGTTACGATTTGATCTACTTTGCCCTCCTCAGGGGGAAACAGAAGGAAAGAAGGGAAAACAAAAATACAAGAAGGAAAATATGGAAACAAAGTTTTTGTAAATAAATAGAGGAAGAGGGGTATATTATTGGATATTATTGGATTGAGTTCATAGCTGAATGTGACGTTAGGAAGTCAAGTCTGAATGAAAGATATGGTCACAGGTCACATGACCTAGAAGAATGCATCCTTGCCCCCTGCTGCTTCCAGTCTCTGATTCTCTCTGGATCTGTTACCTCTCTTTCTCTTCCCAGCCTGCATGCACTGTGTAGTAGTCCTCTGCTGTGCCCCTCCAACATGATGCCTCTGCCTTGGAGCCAAACTATGAACTGAAATCTCTAAAACTGTAAGCTTTGTCTCATTTAAACTGTAGGTGTCAAGTATTTGGTCCCAGTGGAGGGAAATACTAATGCAGAAAATTGGTACTACAGAAGCGGGGTTATGCTATGACTCTACCCAACCACATGGTTGAGGATCTTTTGGAAATGGTTTACAAGAGTATGGAAAATTTTGGAGAAACAAGTTAAAGAAAGTCTAAAATAATGTAAGTAGAGCCTGATGAATAATTCTGATCACAACTCAGAAGACCAGAATGCTGGTAAGAATGCAGTCAGTAAAGGCCAGGCACATGAGATTTCAGACAGAAAGGAGGACTCTTTTGGAATTGGACTACAGATTGTAAGTATTACATCCTACAAAAACTTGCATACTTTTTGTCTATGCCCTGAGACTTGTGGGAAGGTGAGTTTAAGGCTGATAGTCTAATTTATATGGCAAAGGACATTTCAAGGAAACATAGAATTCAGGCTGAGGCATAGATATTACTGAATGCTTTTAGTTAGATTTTTGGTGAAAATTAGGAGTAAATAAAACAAAGATTTAAAAATGTACAGTTTGGTCAGATAAGAAGCATATTTAAGGTCAGGGATCAAGAAAGTTATACCTGGAGAGATCAGAGTTATTAAAAAAAATTCAAGAAATTTGTACTGGGACAACAGAAAAGATACCTTGAAGGAATCTCAGGAAATGGCCCAGAACTCACTCATTTCAGTCTCAAGGATACAAAAAGCTTCATTTCATAGGAGTATGTCAGGGTACCCCATTCACTAAGGGATATCTAGGCAAGTGCTCCCCTGAGCTCAGCTATCTATACACTCAGAAATCACTGCAGCTGTGGTCTGAGGGCGTGTGACTCCTGCTCAAGCTGGTAGCAGACCATGGCACCATCCAACTGATGTTGACTTTGCATGCAGAATAGAGTCATAGGGGCATCCATCCAGATTTCAAAGAAAGACCTGGGGAATAGGGAACGTGGCACAGGGTTGAAGTCCCTACCAGGAGCTCCTGAGAGGGTGGTGCATAAAGCTTTGAGAGTAAAGCCAAAGCTATAGAGATAATCCCTGGGAACTGGAGATGCCAGAAACATGGGATGCCATCTGAAAAAAAAAAACCTGCAAGCAGTAAGCAGAGAACTCCAAAGAGAATTCTTGTAGGCTACAAACAGCAAAATAGGTTGGGGCTTTTCAAACCCTTTGTCACTCACAATTTTCCATGAAGTGCCCTGGATTCTGGACATAGAGCTGCAAGATTTAATATTTGACCTCTTATGTCATGTCATGGTCTTGCTTTGCTCTGATCCCTTTCCATCCCACTATTCCTCCCTTGTGGAATGAGGATGTTTACCCTAATCCTTTGCATATTGGAAGTCTTTAAATTTCCTCTTTATTTTTAGAGTCTCATAGCTAAGAGCTTGCCTTGAGCCTCAGAGATGATTTTTTTACTTGGACTTTTTGGTAATACCAGAATTGTTGAGACTTCAGTGACTCTTGGAGATGAACTAAATATATTTTGCATAATTAGATGGAATTGAGTCTTTGGTACACTGAAGCAAAATGTTATGGTTTCATATAAAATGTCCCTTAAAAGACTTATGTGTTCACGAGTGAGAGTTTTGGAAGGTGATTAGATCATGGAGGACAATATATTGATCATTAGAGTGATCTCTTCATAAGTTCATAGTTGAATGTGCTATTAGGAGGTGAAGAATAGTAAAGGGGCTGGGACTAAAGCCATGACCTGGAAGGGTGTATTCGTTACCAAAAAGCTGTCGTCAGCCTGAGGCAGGTGCCACTTTCTGATATATGGTGGACACAGTCTTGGATCTTGCCTGAGAATATTTTCAGAGAGGCTCACAAACAGAACTCAGAGTCAGAAAGTAATAGTTTTTAGCAAGCATGTGTAAAAGTGTCAAACACAGTGCACTCCAATTAAGGCTAACTTCCATAGGAATATTACACTTGGGAGAGTTCCAAGTGGCAGAACCAGTGGTAGCAATTGTGGGTAATGAAAGTACACCCTCAAGAAGGGAGGGGTAGAGCCCAGAGATGGCAACTGCAGTGAGTTTTGAAGGCTTGGCTTTTCTTTTATTCTCCTAGAATTTTGGAACTGGTCAGGCATAATAACTGATGAACTTCTTTCCAATCAAGGGTGAGTCTCCATCTTCATATCAGAAGAATTTTTAATTAGATAGACCCAGTTGGAACCAGTATAGCAGCCAAAGTCCATGGGTAAAAAAGAGTCAAAACAACAATGCAAATGTATATAAATGACTAATTGGGTCAACACGGTGACTACAGTTTAATTTGGGACTTGTTCCTAAGGTGCGACTGTGTGGGAGCAAAAGGTAGAAGACCGAACATGAGGGGAAACCTGTAAGGGAGCATGATAAACTGTTCACAGGAACCCTGAGGAGCACAAACACAGGAAAGCTGGATCACAGCTCACCTAGGATCTTTTCCCAGGGTTCTACTGGTAGTTTCCCAGATCCAACTCATTTCTGACTAACTACCTACCCCCTATTTAATTGGGAACTTAAAATATTTCAGGATTTAAGACAGAAAATTTCTTTTCAAGTTGTTCCCTGATGAATAAGATGTTGTTTTCTCATTCAGGAAGAATAAGGGTCCTATTCCTAAATGCAGGTTCCTATTCATTTTTCTCTCTCTGAAGTTGGATGGTATGGTCCTTAAAAGGGGTTTTGGGGATTTAATATGTCACTAACATGGTCAAGTCAGTTGATCAGGGTGAAGACAAAATGTGAAGTTAACAGCCTTTAGGCAAGAAGAGATAAACATTAAAAACATATTTAGGATACAGAACTCAAACAGAAGGATTAGGAATATGAGAAACAGGGGTTCTAGAAATGGGAGAAATTAGGTCAGGATCGTTGAACAGACTGAGTGGAGCCAGTTTATTTTCTCTGATCTTGTCAGCTCATTATTGGAGCTTTTAGAGATTTCGCGCTATTTATCTCAAATGATTCACATAGAAACAACACCGCATAGAAACAATGCTCCATTTGTAGATACACACAAATTTTTCCTTGAGGAGTCTCTAAAAGATCAAATGTCCTCTAGTTTTGTAAAATGACGTCAGACAAGGAATTAACTTCTTGGTCTAGTGAGTCTAAAGACCAGTGGATGGTGCCTAAAGACAGGACTTACCCTCAGGAAAAAGTTGAACTGAGAGCTATCTCAGCAATTCCAATCACTGCCATGCCAATGAATGTCAAGAGTGGGAGTTAAAGTAGGAAGTATTTTGGAGTAGAGTAATATCTCACCACTGGCATAGGCAAGGGACTTGCATCATTAGAAAGCCTTAATATAGAAGTCACTGTTCTTGTGGGGCTGTCCATCCTGGTAACAAGGAAGTGTAAGCCTAGGGCCTAAAGTTGAATTTCACTGTGATGAAGTGGGGAGAACTGAAGTGAATGAGTGGAATTTGAACTACCACCATGTATTTAATGTTTTGTTCCCCTTTCACGACTATGAAAGATTTGCAGGTGTTGTTAGTCTCATGGCTCAAAGGAGACCTAATGGTGGATAGCCTGACTGATTTTTCTGTTAGGTTTTTTCCTTGGTGCATTAGCGAAGAAAGAGCAGGAAAAAAAGGGGGAAAAGCCTTTATTGCAGGCACAGGAAGGCTGCAGAAGAGTGCAAGATCCCCCTGATGCCAAAAAAGAAGCAATGGGCTTTTATTCAGTTTGACAGGAGTGGCGTAGTTGCAAAGGTCTGGAGAAGCCCACTGCATGCCCTGCTACTTCCCTGTAATCTGGGGTTAGAGGAACCCAGGTGCCAGTCCCATTCCCCTACACTGTGGAGGGGCAGCCAATGTGGGAAATGCCTGAAGCCCCACAACCAGCTTGTTGAGAGGAACCCAGGAGAATGTCAGGATGAAGGAGGAAAAGGCAATCTCAGACCTCTAGACCACACAGAACAAGTCTGGGAGATACAGTCATGGAAGAAAATGGAAATCACAATCCTGAAATCACTGAGAGAATAGCAACTGAAGTAAAGAAACAACTTCATGAGATTGTAAAAGCAGTTAAATCAGAAATAATGTCACAGGTAAAAAGAAGAAATCACAAACATACTGAAAGAATTGCTCAGCATGTCTAAAGTAGCTAGATAAAAAAGAAGACCATAGGAAAATGATGGAAACTTTGCATGAATATAGAAAGATATTATGCCAGAACTTATGGGGCCAACCAAGAAAGTAACGATCCAGCCTTCCTGGTAAGCAGTGCAAGCTGTGAGTATGCCAGGAAGAGAAAATCCAGCATCTCCCAAGAATCTGCCATGTGGGGACTTGGGGGACCAAGAAAGCAATGATTCAGCCTTTCTAGTAGGCAGCGCAAGCTGTGCATGCACCAGGAAGAGAAAAGCCAGAATCTCCTGAGAATCTGCCACACAGGGACTTAGGGGACCAACCAAAAAAGCAATGATCCAGCCTTTGTTGTAAGCAGCGCAAGCCTTCTGGTACCTGGGCTGAGAATCAAATCCTTCCTCCCACTCCCAGTTAGCAACTGTATGGTTCTGAGGACAGCCTGAGTTGAAAGCAATTTAGGTACATAAAGCAACTAAATGCTTGTATTGTTTGGTTGATTATGCAGGTCTGGGGCCAGTGATCTGAGAGCATCTCTCCGGAGGATGACAGTCTGCAAGATAGCAAATATGAGGGATTTGCTCCTATCTTGTCTTTGAAGTCCAATATTGTTTTCATTGTTTTGCTTTGTTCTGATTACTTGTTTTGCTTTATTCAATATTCTGTTTTGATTGGTTCTATTGTGTTTTGGTTTTGGTTAGATTTTTCTATACCTGATGGAATGGATAACTATTGTGAAGATAACAAGATATACTATGTTAGCTATTATTGTGTTCTGGGTATCCTGCCTGAAGTTCTGTACCAATTTTGCTGTGTTGTCTTGATTGTCTTTGTTCTATCTTTTTTTGTTGTTGTATTTTACTATCTTTAAAATAAATAGATATAGATATAGATATAGATATAGATATAGATATAGATATAGATATAGAAAGGAATTACAATGTATGAAATAGATTCAAAAAGAGATCCAGGAAATTAAAAAGTCAATCAAAATCTGGCAAAACTTCTGGAAAGAGCTGAAGATAGACTTTCAAACCTTGAAGGTAGGATTGCAGCTAGTGATCCTGAAAGGAAAGATCTCTTAAAAATAACAATAAATCAGGAAATAACAATTCAATGGCTGCAAGATGATGCAAGGAAGCATAATTTAAGAGTGATGGGTGTTGGTCAACACAAATGAAATTAAAAGGCTATTTACAAAAGTAATAGCAGAAAATTTCTCAAACATGAGAAAAGGATTTGGCATGCAGATAAATGAGGCATATAGAACTCCAAATAGCCATAGCCAAAGTAAATCTACACTCAGACTATAATAATCAAGATCTCAGAAATTCAACACAAGAACAGAATATTAAAAGCTGTTAGAGAAAAGAAACAGATCACTTATAAAGGAAAACCAGTCAGAATCACATCAGACTTATCAACACAAACCACTAAGTCAAGAAGAGTTTGGAGCGAAGTGTTTCAATCCCTGAAAGAAAACAACTTCCAACCCAGATTGCTCTATCCTGAAAAACCATCTTTCAAAATTGATGGAAAAGCAAGATACTTTCATGATAAAGAACAACTGAAGAAATTCATGACTACAAAACCAACCCTACCAAGAGTGCTAAAGATGACCCTACAGAGAGACAAAGATGACCATGGTTCCAGGAACAGAAGCAGAGGAAGATTGCCAAACAAGACAAACAACTAAATGAAGAGGAAAAGTGGAGAGCCAACAACAGAAGGATAGCATGCCAATGTATGCAGGTTGTAACCATTAATGTAGATGGCCTCAGATCAGCAATAAAAAGAAACACAGGGAGAGTGGATCAAGAAACAAGATCCACCAATATTCTGTATACAAGAAACACATTTAACGGAAAGGAAATTCATATACTGAAAATCAAAGGAGAGAAAATAGTTGCTCCATGTGACAGGAATCCAGAGAAGAAGCAAGAGTAACATTCCCATCAACTGAAGAATGGATAAGAAAGATGACATTTCCATGCATTGTAAAGCTACCCTGCTATAAAGTAGCATCATCTTAAGGCTCTTGTAGGTAAATGGATGCAACTGGATATCATGTTCATGGGCGAAACAGTTTGAACTCATATGCATGAACCCTAGCATAAGAAACAGGAGTTAATAAGCAAAATAGTTATTATAAGAGTGATAGGGGAAGAAACACCTGGGAGGGAAAGATGGAAACTACTGTTAATTTCTTATTGTCTTGTCTTGAACTCCTGTATTGTTTTCACAATGTTGTTAGGTTTGCCTTTGTTCTCTCTTGTTAGATTTTACTCTGACAGATGGTAGGGATAGCTATTTTAAATATAATGGTATATATTATGGTAATCATGGTTTCCTATTATACTGCTTTGAAGTCTTATAATGCTCTCATTCATTTAATTTTATTGTTTTGTTTTGTTTGATTTTATTGTGTGTGATGGTATGAACAGCTATTTTGAAGAAAATGAAACATTATGGTAGCCATTGCTGATTTCCTATCATTGTGTTTTGAAGTCCTATCAAGCTTTTGTTTTGTTTTGATTGGTTCTGTCCCATTGTGTTTTATTTGATTTTATTATGTGTGATGGTATGGACAACTTTTTTGAGGAAAATAAGATATTATAGTAGCCACTGTTCATTTCCTGTTATCTGGTTTTGAAGTCCTGTAATGCTTTCATTCTTTTGAATGGCTTTATACTATTTTGTTATGTTTGATATTATTGTATGTGAAGGTATGATCAACTATTTCAAAGAAAACAAGACATATTAATGGTAGCCTCTGTTGATACCCTATTGTCTTAGTGTGAAGTCCTGTGTTGCTTGCATTGTTCTGTTTTGTTTTGTTTTGTTTTGTTTTAGTCTCTTTAAAAGAAAAAAATGAAAAAAAAAATGCAATGCAAATAACAACTAATTGTTTTGGTCAGCACTGTACCATTCATTTCAGAGTGTGGCAGCCATATGTGTTTAATAAATCCTTGCTGATAGTGGAAAAATTAGATAATATATGTTAAGTGACTAGCACTGAGTCTGACATGTAATCCTCAACTTCAAGTACAATTGCCCCTCTCTTCATTGTACTTATCAGTAACCTTTTGATAGATCTATCTCAGCCTCTAGAATAGATTCATAGTTATGATTTAAAGGCCTATTCTTCTTAATTGCTGACTGAAATCAGCAAGTCTAAAGTGTTTGTTTTTATGTGAACTGTACCTAGAATTTTTCTTCACACATAAGATGCTTGGGAAATGTGGGCTGACCAAATCCACAGGGAGATAAATATGGAAACAATTTCAGTACAGTGTGATAAAGGTCAAAACCATGAAAAGGTGAAACAGAAGCATAGAGAAAGAAAAGCCAAATAAACTTGAAAAGATGAAAAACCATATGGGAGACTTAAAATGTGAGCTTTATAAATGAGGTTTGTCAAAGGAAACAGCATGAACCAGAAAAGGGGCATTTCACATTTATGACAAGTGTTCCATCCAGAACCTGAACTAAGGGGAGACAAAAATAAAAGTACGAATAATGAGGTCTCAGAGTAGTAGGCAGGACTAAATCATAAAGACCACTGGATGCCAGCTAGCAGGCTAAAGGGCTTTGTACTTTATCTCAAAAGTGACTGAAATAATAAAGAATTTTTTCACTTTCACCAAGAAATAATAAGAGTTCTGAGAAGATGAATTATAATGCCTATAGGTTTGTGTTCCAGCATGGCCACTGTAATAGCAAAACAGAGGACAGATGTGCAGTGCCAAGGAGAGCAATGTGAGTGCGGATGCCTAAGGTATGCATTCAAAGTGACATCGAAAGAGAAAGCAGGCTCAGAAGCTACTTAGAAAACCATGGACAGGGATTTCTTTTGACAAAAACTAAGGCACAGAAGAGTAGATATCTAGGACAATTCCCAGGTTTGGGGCTTTGGGTGGCCTGGTAGGTAGCAATACATCACCGACCAAAGTAATGGAGCAGGGAACGCTGAGGTAGAAAGGAGATGGACTAGGAAGAAATGGTGATTTTTAAAGTGCTAGCGGGGACTACACGTAAAAATATTCAGCCAACTTTTAGAAATACACATAAACCAGATATACTTCTGGTTTATGTTTTCATACCATACATCTCTTCACTTCTAAGGAAGAAGAAATGAGGGTATAATGAATGTTAGCATTTTTCCTGCTGAACTGTTGTCAGCAGGCAGGTGTTTCTAATCACTGAGCAGCCATAACGAAGTCAGCCCCTCTCTCAGTGAGTCCCTAGAAGGAGACACTCATCCTGAACCTGGTTGGGACGTCAACCAGTCTGATTTCTACAAATAAATATAGAACCCAGAGTGTACATATATAGAACCCAAGAGTGTAAAAGGGTTTTTAATGAGAAAGACTTTCAAAACCAGGCAATTTTTTTTTCAAAGGTGTTGTACATCTTTACCTATCAAATGGGACACTGTCCAAGTTCTTCTGCTTTTTATGTAAGATTCAAATATATTCCCCTTATTTACCATCTCTCACAAGGTCATCAGCTCTCCCTGAAGAAAAGTATTACTGACTGTTTTTAGCATCCATGCTCTATTCTTTGTTTAAATAGCTTTCATACTTCAATCTATATATTCATCTCCTTGCCCCATGAGCCCTGGGGTTAAGGTGCCTCAGAGGCCCCAAGCTCAGAGGCAGATCGTGGTTGATTCAAGGAAGCAAACATTCTATTCCCTTAATCACAGTCACAGTAGTCGGGCACGTGACTTGAACAATTCAATCAGGATAAATATCAGGATTTTGGTTGGGATATTTACATGGAAGTTTTTTCTCCCAGTGGAATAAATAAGCAAAGACTTAACAGGTACTGGATGACTTATAGCAGCTGTCCTACTTCTAGGAGGCTAATTATGCTCATGCCACAGAATACAGAACAGAACCATAAAGTCTTGAAAACACCTAAACCTGAAATCTGTTCTACTTCTGTCTTTTCAGCTAATTGAGCCAATAAATTCCCTTGTTTATGTTTCAGCAACCTAACTTCAAGCAGTTGTTTCTGTTACTTATACCTCCTTCAACATATATTAATCCACAACCTAGTTTTAAAATGTAAGCTCTGGGTGAGAGAAAAGGCATAGTTCAGTATATCTCAGGCTGAGTAGTTGGCCATCCTTATTATGAGTTGAAAAAAATGTTTGTTAAACTCTTAGTTGTGATGGAAAATAAATATCCTCTGTTCACAAGCATAACATTCTCCCAAAGAATAAACTATCCTCTCTCCTAGGGCTCCTCTATTGTGTTTGGGTGCTCCTGGAGAGTGGGCAAATTCACTGAACTGGCACCTCTCAAAGAATTTTAGATAATACTGTGGCTTCAACTACTTATGCACTACACCCTTAAGACATTTAATATTTAGCAAGTTGTATCCTTAGCTTTGAGTTTTAGCTGCTATTTCAAGACAACATGGAAATCTCATTTGTTGCATGTTTGTCTTGCTATCTATAGTTACATCAATAGCCAAACCTGTAGCCATACCAATACCTACATCTACAATATCTGTACATTTATATATCATATATCCGTATCCATGCCTGTGTCTACATCTCTTTACATATATGTGGCAATATCTATGTATATGTCTAAGTACATCCAACTGCATATGTAATACTTTATTTTTGTAAGAGTCATTATAATGATTAAATGAGTTAATACATGTAGGTTCTTAATAAATATTTGTTGCATAAAAAAAGTTTCTGCATCATTTTAAGTTTTCAACAAATTTTAGGCATTCCTATTTGTGCTTATTATAATAAAGCTAGTATCAATAGAAAAATCTCAGTTTAAGCTTGCTTATTATTAGGAAGTTGTAAGATGATTACCAATAGCAATCAGAACTCTGTATTTTCTTGCTTATATGCAATTAAAATATTCTTCCCAAGCACAAGAAATATGTCTTTTCCTTCTCAATGTCTTTTTTCTTGGCCTGTTTCTTTTCATGCCCATATGACAAGCTGTATCCAATTTAAGAAGAATTTTTTAAATGCTGATGAGCTTATAGAAATTCAAGGAAGCTTGAGGACAAAGTTTAAAAGCAAACCACAAAACTAGTCTTCATGGAGATGTTCCTACCACTAAGCATTAGACCCTGTATCCCAGATAATGGTGGGAAACAGTTCATCTGATTAGCAATGTTTGCAACATTTTTCCATACATAGCTTGAAAGGAGGTTGCGAAATCAAGTATATGACACATGAAAAATTTATAGTGGGGCGTGGGCTGAGACCTCTCACCAAGACTATTACCACAGGAATGTCCAAACACACAGAGATCAGAGAGTTGGCAACCAGTAAGGTCCATTACGTGACTGCTACTAGAGTGTCTGTCAAATGAGCCTCCCATGTGCTATGGCCCTCCCCGGGGAAAAGAGGGGTGAAAACAAAACTGAAGGAGTTAGTCCAACAAACTCTGTAGCACTTCAGTGTTCAAACAAAAGTGAAAGAAACTTCACATCAAGTAGCAACAGATTGCTGTGTCTCTGGGTCAGCAGAATCAGGTAGCATTTCTGGAAGATCTCCAGCTTGCAGCTGGGGAGTCAGAGTTTAAGTCAAAAGACACTGCACATCTAATCTCTGTTAGGGCAAAGGCTAGTGTAGAGTTACCAAGACAAGCATGACTCAGCCAGCAGCTCAGCCAGCAACAGAGACAGGGAACAATAACCAGAACACGTTCCCGGGAGCATTAAAGTACCTCTGGGAATGCCAGAATACTTTTTTTCAGAAAGGGAAAATTTACAAGAAACTAAAATTTCTAAGTCAGGATTTGAAACCAGCAGGAACCAAGTATTAATGTTAAAAGTCAAATATCTCAGGGACATATGGATCACATTTGTGACTAGGGAAACATCTGGTATTTTATTTCCTGGAATTGAAGCTTTTCAGAGAAGAAAAAGGAGCGCTTTTGCTCACCAGTTGGTTTCTTTTTTTCTACTGTGGAACATGTGAGGTAGCTTTCCTGGAAGGCTTTGTCACAAGGTTTTTGCAAGGTTGCTTTTCTCTAGATAAAAAATCTCAGCAACTCAAGATATTCTCAGTCATTTATGTGCTACCCCAAACTATGATTGCTTCACTCCCCTCAACACTCTTATTATATAGTTTATTATACTGTCTTCAAAGAACACAAATCTAGTTTTTTAAAACTGATTTCTTAGGTTTATTGACTGTCCCTGCATAAATATTTACCATTTAACTCATTTGACATTCACCAATTAACTCCATGAGAACAGTCATCTTTTACATCTTACTCATAAATTCCTGCAAGTTTAAGACAATAAATGGCACATATGGTAGACACTCCACAAATATTTGTTGAATGAATATTAAGATCTGGCTTCTCACAGAGCTGAGGTCATTAGACACATTATATAAAAATTCAAAATTTTTCTTTGCAAAACTTTATTTCATTTCAAACAACATTACCTCTCACTTTAAGAAGTTTCTATAGAAAATCTCTTACACCTTTGTGCCTGAAATAATCCTCTACTCAACTGTAACTAGTTGTCCCTGCTCCAGAAACATACTTCACCCAATCTTTCTGGTTTATCTAGTCTTTCAAGAAAGAAAGTGAAAGAAGTAACATCAGAAACAACACCAGAGAGTAAGCCATAATAACGATAGAAAAGCTGGGGACTGTGCAGGCACAAGGCAGTATTAGTTTATTAAATATTTTTAGGAGCCACAGTTAGAACTCCCATTGGAACTTGCCAGCAGTCCCCGAAATAGAAAAAAAGAAATGAAGTCATTTGCGCTATACATTATGTGTAACAAATGATGTGAAGAAGCCAGGAATTCCTTACACAAACTCTGGAGAGTCAGTTTTCAACCAGTGTCTCATCAGTGTGACTCTGAAAATCCAGTCTCTCACTACCCTCCCCAGCAAGGAAACATCTAGCAAGGAGTGGGAATCTGAGCACTGGTTTAAGAGCTAGAACTGAGTAAATTCTAAATATCCCAAACAAGATAACCTTTCAAGATAACTGGTCATTTAAGAAAATTGGTAAAATGTCAATTATAATTATAATCTGCATACTAAGATTATTGTGATGCAATGTGTTAACTGACTTTATTGCTAATCATTTCAAATACATACAAATATCAGATCATTGCATTTTACACATCAAATTTATATGATTTTATTTGAAAATTGTATCTCAACAAAGCAAGAAAACATAAATATGGGTCAGAAGATTAATTAATGCACATAAAGTCATTAAACAGTTCTCCATATAGTTAATTGTTAATCATTCATTCAACATATCTAAATGAATTATTATTAAAATTGTTTACATCTTTTTTAAGTAGCTGAGCTGCCTATTTAATTCAAGAGGTAAAGATAATAGTTATTGTTACTTTCTCCAGTCACTATACTAAGCACTTAAAAAGTGTCATTACTTTTCTCATTGCTGAGACAAAATACCCAACATCCAAAGTTAAGGGAGGATAGGTTTATTTATCTCACAGTTGAGTTTCAGTTCACAATTGGCTGTTTCCAAGGCAGGGTGGCATGGCAGAGGAACGTTGCAGAAAAGAAACCGTTCATGCCACAACAAGCCCAATAGCAGCTCTCTTTCTGTCCCTTATATAGGCTACATGCCCTTAGGGTGGCTAACACTCACACTCAGAATGGGGCTTCTCATTAAACACACTCAGAACTATGCCAAACCAATCACTTTAGCAATCACACACCCTTAATTCCAGCATCACACAGCCACCTCTGAAAAATCCCCACCTCTGACAGCATGAGGCTTTGGAGGGACACCTAGACACAGGCCATAACAACAAGAATGATCGCTTTTATATTTCACAATAACCCTATAGGAGGAATTATTATTGATCATATTATAGACGAAAAAAATCAGAAGTTATCGAAACTAAATACTCAGGTGTAACACAGCTGTTTAAATCCTTTGTGAGATGGTATTATTCTCTACTACAAAACAAGCAGTAATTGTGTTGATAGACTGGATATTTCTTGCTCTTGCAAGTTTCAAGTTGCTTTTTACCTGGAAACTTTATTTTTCTTTTTGACAGGATCCTTTACAAACTAAGATGTTGAAAACCCTAGCACTGAAAACTCGGGCAACAGATTTCACTCATTACCCAAATAATGAGGAGTTGAGTATTCCTTAAACTTGCTTAAGACAAAGACACAAATGTACAATAATGTCTGATCCCACTGTTCTGTTTAATTTCAGGGCTTCAGCTTTTTTGTTTTGGTTTTTGTTTACATTTGTGCTCCACAGAATACTTTTTATAGTGCTTAATGCTGCTAACTACCCTATGTATTTATTTTGATACCTACTTCAGATTTCAAGGAATATACATAAACTTAGAAAGTGTTATGTCTGAAGTGAACCTTAGAAATCATCTATCTAGTCCAATAGCCACTTACAAATGACGGAGTAATACAAGGAATCCTTTTTATTTTTTAACCACAGCTCCTTCACTTTCACATTTTATAGAGTAAGTGTCCACTTAATGTTTCTTCAAACAAAATTCTACTGAGAATATGTGTACGTTTACATTACACTATTGAGATAAACCAGTAAGAAAACTGTACTCACTCATTTTCATTCATTAATGCATTCAATCTAGTCCCACCATGTTCCAGAGTTTCTATCATCCAGCAGAGAAGAAAAACACTATCCCATCCTCAAGAAGCTCACATCTTGTCGCAGAGGCAGAGGGATGACCACACCCAGTGGAGGAAATCTTCAGCAGAGGCTTGAGGAGGGGACCGTGATGACAATAATAGAGAGGAACTGAGACAAGGTTTTGGAGAGGAGATGATCTAGAGCTGTGCCTTCTAAATGGATGGCAGGCCCTCAGAAAATAGTTAGTTGATTAATTAACCAAACAATTACTTAACCAAAAAATTACTCTGTAGGAAATGAGGTTATGAAAGTCAGTTCATGAAGGAGATTATAGGACTATTCAAGGTGTTAATGTTTTATTCTCTAAAGTAAAAGTTGAAAATGCGAATGTCTACAGAGATCTTGTAGAAAATGTAAGTAAAGGGGGCCAGATATAAAATGACCATAACTGTAGGTGTATCTTACTCAGGTATTAAACAAGTTACTATCAGCACATAGATATCTAATACATAATCCTGCTATCAGGTTGGATAAACAAATAAGTATCATGATATAAATGATGATTATCTCCATTCATAAACCAAATACAATGTAATCACACAGGATGAGCTCATTTAATTCCATGGGAGCAAAGAAGGATGGTATTACCAACGAGATTATATTTAAGGTAGATTCAAAGGATAAGGAGAAACTCATCTATTTCCAGATATACTAAATATACTCCTTTCAGGCCAGTCAAGTTATCTCATTAGCACCCTACACTCCACTATGTCCTTTCTCAACTCTTCCGCTTTGCCTGGCATGCCCTGCCTTTCTTCTTTACTTAGCCAATTGCTATTGACCCCTAAAAGCACAGTTCAGATAGCTTTTTCTCATATACAAAACCCTTAAAGACTATCTGATATCAAATGACAGTTGAGAATGTGACTGGCCATATTAGAAGTCTGCAACACTTAAGACATGAAAGAGTATGCTGTGCTCAAAAAACATGTGTTACTAAGTGTAGTAAGAAAGTTACTACTTTGGGAGCAAGAATTAATCAGATCTGCAACCTCAGACAGATGGTTTAGCCTCTGTTTTTCTCAGTATCCTTAACTATAAATTGAAGCAGTATCTTTATGGCCATTATTCTTCTTTTCCATTCTAAGACTATGAATTTGTGATTTTGAGCAATCTTATCACTTTCTTATGTCCATAATAGGATATTTACAATGCTATTAAAAGTTTCCTTATGTAACAAGTTGAATGAAAAATACTAATCAATGGTAGCAGTACTCAAGTGTGTCTTCCCCATACCATTATAAATATCATGTAATTCCTACCTTGGTTTTACTAAATTGTATAGGTCACAGGTTCATTGAGATAAATTCCACTCTCACGTCACTGAGTTACTACTTTGGTCATCTCCTATTTACTCAGACAATCTAAAAATATACCATCTGTGGTTCTTTCTCTGGACTCAGAACTTCACAGCAGTGAGAAAGTAAAGGGCAAGGAGAGTATGGTTACTTAGTATTAGATTAGATTAAGATTAAAGGAACACTGCTGATGGAAACAACATGCATAAAGAATCTATCAAATTAAACAAAATAATAGTTATTTTTGTGTTCTTTTGCTTATAAATTATTGAGGTATTATTTGTTATAAACAGGAATCAGATTATTAAATACTATATTTTAAAATAATGGGTTATGAATTATTAATAGCTATTTACAAAATAAAAATAGGAAAATATTTTATCACCATCTCATCATCTACCATTTTCAGTTTACTTCATTCCAATTTTCTGTATTAGCTGTACTTTGGTTTTAAGCAAAACAACCAGCTCTGGTTGGATTTAAACAAAAAGTTAACATAATGAAAGTATTTTGGTTATGTTTTGAGTCCAAGGAGACAAGTGATAGGGACCAGATCACTTTCAAGTAACTTTGCAATAGAACTTTATGGGACTTCTCACCACAGAATTATTCTGACTTTAGCTCCAAAGACTTTCAACCTGAATCTTTCTTCAAACACCCTCAGTCACTTTTCTCATTGTTGAGAGAAAACCTGACGCCCAAAGTTAAAGGGAGAAAGGTTTATTTAGCTCACGATTTGTAGAGATTCCAGTCAAAAACCAGCTGGCTTTTAAGCAGACTGGCATATGGCAAAGGGGCAACAGTTCATGATGGCAGAAGACAACAAAAGCGACAAACAGGAGCGAGAGGCCAGCCTCTCTGTGTCCCTTATAGTGGATATAGACTACCCACTGTAGGACAGGTGTACCACTCACACCCTTAACCCCAGCACTAGACATGAATAAACCACAAACTCTAGATTTAGCCACCTTTGAAAAGTCTGCCCACCCCAAGACTGTATTTGGCTTTGGGGGGATGTCTAGACACAAACCATAACACACTCCAATTTTAACTCCTAGAAAAGAGCAATTTGGGTCAAATGTTCTACTTGCACACAATCAACTATGATGAAAAACATGATGCAAGAGTGATATATTATGAATAGCCACCAAATGCCATGTCCCAGAGAGAACAATTTTAGAGAAGGAGGAAACATTGTGGCCCAGGAAGACACCTCAACAGATGCCTATCAATTTCATATGCTTTTTTTCTACTCTTGTACTTACCTCTTCCTTCCTTGCATCACGTCCAGTTATATATATATATATATATATAATATATATGTGATTTTTAAAATTATACCTTGAGTGATCTTAAAATGCCCTACAAGGGATATATAATTATATAAAATTGAAGTAATAAAAGCAGAAAAAATATTTTGTTATTCTTTATATTAAAATGTAAACAGTTCATTTGGATGTGCACACAACACAGAGACATCGAGGATCTGAACAATAATATAGATACTAGCTATCAAAAATGGTCTCTGATAATAGTTTTACTATAGTAAATAGTTTGACCAACCACAGGAAAGTCTTTGTTGACTCCTAAAACTATGTAGTTATTTCCTAAAATAAAAACTAGACATTTATCAATACCAGATATTCTGGAATATAAATAAGACATGCATATTCTGTTATGTTCTGCCCAGTCTGTGAAAGAAGTTCCGCATGGGCAGTTTCAACCACATTTCCTTTGTCCTTCTAGCTGTAGTATTTGTACCCTCTTATTTCCTGAAAGTTTAATTTTCTTTGGCTTCCTAGATATTGAACTAACATACTTTACTTATCACAGGTCTCTTTTGCTACCACTGTCAGTTCTATCCATAGAAATTTTCTAAGGTCACTTTTTCTTTGCTGTACTTCACCCTTATTCACAAAACTCAAGTACATAATTGCCATAACAAGGTCAAGACTGCCAGCTCCATACTGAAGACTGTTTTAGTTCCTTGTTTCTATAGAACTCTATTTTCATGCTTCACTCTTACTGAAAGGACACTATCTCTTAAACCAAAGCCATCATTATGCCACAAATAAAATTAACTCCCTACATTCATTTTGAAATTACCACGGTCAATTTTTCACATTCTTTGTACTACTCTAAAGCCCTAGAAATCATTCAGTGACCTTTAAATCAAACTGCACCATTCTTTTGATCTCCAGTGCCAAAATAATAAATAAACATATAAATTTTAAAATTGCACCAGCTCAACTATAGCAGAGAAAGAGATATTGTGATAGCTACTGTTAATGTCTGGTTGTTTTAATGTAAAGTACTGTGTTGCCTATGTTGTCCTGTTCTGATCTGCTCTGTTCTGCCCTCTTTTGTTTTATTCTCTTTAAAATTTTTTTTTAAAAATTGCACCAGTCTAATGATGAACAGTCTTGTACACTGATCTAAAAGTCTTGTACACTGATCTAAATATCTACCAACAAAGTCTTCTGAATTACGTAGAGTAGATGGACAATAGTGTAGTCCTCTTATCTTCCTATTCTTCCAATCAACTGTCACTCCCTAAAGCACTGTTAAGTCTGAAAAACAATCCATAACAGAAAAGAACCAGCTCAAACTGGTGATGGACTACAATCCCATGATGCAAAGCAGGAGCCCAGACAAACGCTGGCTATGGTTCCTCTTTGGAACCGACCAGTTTCTCAGAAGTTCACTTCGGAAAATAAAGCTAGTACAAAGAATATCAACCACTTGTCACAGGACTAGATTTAAATTAGCTACCAGAGAGCCAGAGGCAGACGCTCTGGGGGAACTTCCGGGATGGGCGCGCTGCCGAACGTCACTTCCGGGACGGAGTCCCAGGCCAGCCCCTCCCTCCTCCTCGGCGGGATCCCAGGCCCCCTGGCCAGGCTGAGTGTGAGAAACGTGCTGAGCTGGTGCTTTGGGAACGGAAAGTCACGTGAAGTACTAGGTTCTGTCACAGAGGCGAGAAGCTGCAGATAGGAGAAGTAGGTTTTACAGTCCCACAGCTCAAGCTGAATCATGGAGTACACTAAGGTAAGGACCGGTGGCGACGCTGTCTGTGCTGGGCTCCCGGGCGGGTGACACCTTCACTCGGGATGTCTGGCGGGAGGCGCGAGAGTGCGGAGAGACGTCGCAGGTCCCCGGACCGGACCCCTACCTCCGTCCGACCCCTGCTTCCGTCCGGCCGCCACTGACTCCTCCGGGCATCTGGAAGGCTCTGACTGCGCGCGGGGCGGCGGGGGCAGGAGGGTCTCCCGCACCCTAGAAGCTCTGGGAGCTGTACGTCCTGCTGCCCACACAGCAGGAGACCCCTACACTGCGCAGACCCCGAAGGTCTCCGCCTAGGGTTTCTCCACTTTCCTCTCTCCACCCAGTCTCGCCCACAGGGTTGGGTTGCTCAGAATCCGACCTCATCACCTGACCTAGGTGAGACTGAGCGGATCCTTCCCGGTGCATCTCCGTGCCAAGAACAAAAGTGCACTCTCCTAATGAGCACGCTGTGTTTCCCTAACGCTTGAGTAGCACTCACTGCTTTGGATGTCAGTGGCCGTGTTAATAAGCTGCCTTATCTGCGCCTGGAGCCTCAGGTAGTGGAGTGGCAGAGTAGGGCCGTCACCTAGGCCTTCAGAAGGTTGCGATCTCACTTTCCTGTACTTCTTTTGGGGGAGGCCATCAGATGGAACGGAGGAGCAGTGAATCATCACTCTTGTTTCTTGAAGCTTCGATGTTGAGGAATCTTTCATTAAGCCGAGAGCAAGGTGCTGAGTTTAAAATATTGTTACCAAACCCCTGGGACTCCTTTCCTACCCTTCTCACCAAAGAAATGCACGGATAAAGTTGGGCAGGTACATCCTTGGTTGCTGTGTGCATTCCTGTCATTTTGTTAGTCTAGGTATTACAATTTTTTATAAGCTTGTTATTTAACAATTTAGTGATAAACCATTATTTCTTTGTTACTGTGAACGTATTCTGATACAAGGTATACTACTTCTTTTGATATCAGATTACTGAATATGAGTTTATAAAGATTTGTTAAGTCCTCTCAGTTAACTACAAAATAGTTACCGGAAAACTGAAGTATACTTTTAAATTATTTGATCGTGTTTACTATGTTTAAAATTCAATTGGATTTTATTTGAGTAATTTGATCAAGTTTGTCAAATACATTTGATTATGTTTATAAAATGTTACTTTTAGAGCTGTTATTACTACATTTGATTCACTGTTACTCTTTCATGTAAGTGTTTAGAGTTTCACTAAATCAAAACGTAATGTGATTTTTGTCCTTTTCTCCTTCCTACTATATATAATACTGTCAGGACATTCTAAAAGAAAGCTTCAGAAGAGTCTTTCCTACTCTTTTCTCCTACTTTTTTTTTTTCTTTTGGCAGTGCTGGTGATCAAATCAGGTTAAAAATGAACATTAAAAATCTTTCACAAAGGGGGCGAGAATATAGCTCAGTGGCATAAGCTCCTGCCTGACACATGCAAGGTTGTGAGTTTGATTCCTGGTACCCCTCCAAAAAAAAAATCCTTCACAAAGAAATAAAGCAGATAAAAAAGAATAACATATGGTATGAGGGTCAAGAAAATGTCTCTAAAGTAGTTTTACTCCTTTTATCTTGTGAATGAGAGTCCTTAGGCACTATCAAGAATTGTAAAAAGGGGTTCGAAGCCTGTTTTTATTCCAAATAAAATAATAATCACCAAATTTAAAAGAACATTTTTTTTCTTTTGGATTGTGCTTCAGATTAAAGACTAATCTTTCAATATGTCTTTCTTTTTTTTAGGTCGTGAATTCCTAAGAAGAAAATGGATTTCCTAGTAGTTGTTTGCTAAGCGTTTGGACACAGCAGTGTACAGATTTGTTGCAAAGGCAGAAAATGGCAACTCCTTATGTCCCAGTACCTATGCCCTTAGGAAACTCCAATTCTAGTTTTACAGCCAACAGAAATCAAAGAAGTTCTTCTTTTGGCAGTGTCTCCACAAGCTCAAACTCCTCCAAAGGCCAGTTAGAAGATTCAAATATGGGTAATTATAAACAGACAAGTGTTCCTGATCAGCTGGACAGAACTTCATCTGTCTGTAGCAGTCCTCTCATTAGGACTAAGTTTACAGGTACGGATTCATCCATTGAGTATTCTACTAGGCCAAGAGAAACTGAAGAACAAAATCCTGAATCAGTCAGTTGGGAGGATAGACCATCTACACCTACTATCCTGGGTTATGAGGTGATGGAAGAAAGAGCCAAATTTACTGTAAGTATTGACTTCTCATGTAAAGCAGTAGAAGGTGAAAGATTGGCTTGCCTGTGTATTTAAACTAGTGTTAATTAATGTAAGCCTACTCTTAAAATTTCTTAATACAAAATTCTATGATTTTTATACTACTAAATGCTCTCATGCCGTAGTAAACTTTTATCTTAGTGGGTTTTCACAGAGCAGACACATCTATGCATAAGTATACACACTAAAGAACAACATTGCTAGTATTTTAAAAGTCCTCATGCTGTCTGCCATTCAGTGCCCCCTCACCCAGTGCTTTTCTGGTAGTAAGATCACTTTGCATATTTTTGTACTATATATAAATGAAAGTGTTCAGTTTGTACTCTTTAGGGTCTGATCTGATTTCTTCAGCATTATGTTTATAGGAGTCATCCTTGACCCTGCATGAATTATAGGTAGCTTATTTTTATTACTGATTATTTATTTATACTGAGTATGTGATGAAGACAATTTATTTTTTGCTAGCAGCAGTGCTACTGCTGTGACCATTTTAATACATAGCACTTGATAAAAACATGTACACATATTTCTGTTTGTTACCTTCTAGGAATAAAATTGCTAGTTCATGGGCCCAGCTTTAGAAGACTCTGATGAGCAATGTTCCAAAGTAGTTGCACCAGTTTATACTACCTAAGCAGTATGTGATTTCCAGTTGCTCCATACCTTCCAAACATAGGGTGTTTTTCCATCTTTTTCATTTTTCCTATTCTAGTTTGTATAGAATGTCACATTGTGGTTTTAAATTTTCTTAATAACAAATTAAAGATTTTTTTAAAAACTTTTTAGTCATTTGGATATTTCTGTGAAATGCCCGTCCAAGATTTTTGTTTGTTTTTCTTTTGGGAGGTTTCCAGTTTTACTTGTAGTTCCCCTATGTATTCTGGACATAAATTGTTTGTTTTTTGAAAATATCTGTATAATGACTGTCCTCTTGTTTTTTGCCTTTTCACTTCCTTAATAATACGTTTGATAGCCAAAGTTCTTAATTTTGCTATAGTCCAGTTAATTAATATTTTCTTTTATGGCTAGCACTTTTTGAAATCTTTGCCTACTCCAAGGTATTAACTCCTACTTTTTTATAAAAGATTTTTGGTTGGGCCTTTTACATTAAGATGTGCAAACCATCTGGAATTGTTTTTTGTCTGTGGCATAAATCATGGCATTTTATTTTTTCTGGGTAAGATCAATTAATTGAACTTATATTAAAAAGATCACCATTGCTTTGCATTTGCAGTATTTTTTATGTCATTATGTGACTGTAAATATTTGAGGCTGTCATGTTCCATATTTCTATCCATTGCCAACTCGAGAAGCTTAATTACTGAACTTTTATAATGGGGCTTGGTACTCAATAACTTAAGTACTAGCTTTGCTGTTCTTCAGGATTGCTGTGGCCATTCTTAGCCCTTTGCATTTTGTTAAATCTGTAAATTATTCTGGGAAGAACCGACATCTTTACCATACTGATTCATTAAATCCATGCATGTAAACCATTTACTTAAATCTTTAATTTCTAATAGTTTTTTGTGATTTTTAGTACAGAGATCTTTCCTCTTATTAGATTTATTTCTGAATTTGTATGTGGTTGGATGCTCTTAGAAGAAATACTTTTTTATTTTCTATTTGTTCATTACTAATTTATATATTTTGACCTTATATGCTAAAGTTATTAGGTAAAGAAGTTTTATTTTTTCTGAGGTTTTTTTGCCATGAAGTTTTTATGTTTGCTTCAGTGTTTTATGTTGCAAATTTAAATCAGTACTCTAGAACCTCCAAGACAAAATGTTGACATCATTTGTGAAGCTCGTGAGGGGACAGTCTTTAGAAATAAGTTAGATTGGTGATACAATGATGATATAAGGGCAGATCTTCATGGGACTGTCTTTTGAAGACATGTCTTCATGTCTTTTTGCATTTTAGAAATGCAAAACCAGTGCCTCATTTTCTTACTTCCATATGAAAGAGCAAACATTGATTGAGGTGATGCTCTACTGGAAATTTTTGTGTCCCTCCAAAATTCATGTCAAAACTTAACTTCCATGATTATGATATGAAGAGCTAAGACCTTTGGGAAGTGATTAGATCATGGGACAGAGCTTTTATGAATATGATTCGTAACCTTATAAAAGAGGTGTCAGAGAGCAGCCTCTTATATCCAGCCCAAGACACAGCTATAATGCTCCTGATGTGAACAAGAAAGTGAGCTCACCCCAGACACCAAATCTGACAGTGTCTTGATCTTGGACTTTGTAGCTTCTTCAGTATGAGAAATATTATTTATAAGCGACCCAGGTTCTGATATTTTGTTTTGTGGCATGTAGGCCATGGTAGGACCCTGGATTTTACTCTGCATAAGATGAGAATCTTTAAAAAGGTATTTTTGAAGAAAAGGCATGTGCTCTCCTTAGGTTGTAAGAATCCATCCTGGCTGCTGAATTGAAACTAGATTATGGGAGGGATGAGTAGAAGGAAGCAGTTAAATTCTTGCAATAATACAAGAGAGAGAGAGATACTAGAGAGATAGATATAAAGAGATAGAGAGATACTCATGCTATCTCAAGAGAGAGATAGAGATACTAGCATATAGAAGAGGTCTTGAGAAGTTTGGAGATTCTGGATCTGTCTTAAAGAAAAAGCCAGCATTATTTTCAAATAATTTGAAAATAGAATAGGGGAGAAAGAAGTCAAAGTTGACCTCAAAGGTTTTGACCTAAACACTAAGATTAAGGTTGCCATTTAATTAAGAGTGTGGTTCTGAGAGGACCATTAGAATTTGTTTTGGGACATGTTAGATTTTAGATGTGTATTAGACTTCCAGATAGAGATGTCAGGTGTGTGTGTGTGTGAATGTGTACACACGCATACTCTGTCCATATATACATATCCTGTGTACACATGCATGTTGAGTATATATGTGAATTGAGTTTAGAGAAGAAGTCAGAGCTAGACATTCGAGATTGGGAGCCTTCGATTTGCAAAATAATTTTTTCCTAAATATCTTCCTTTGAATTGATCTCTTACCTTAAAGTTAATCTTTCAACTGAAGAAGACATTAGGACTTACTATCAAAATCTAATAATGTACAGAATGTCAAATCTCTAAAAAGAGAGGTTTAAAAATAAAATGACTAGGAAAGATCATGATTAGAATTGAAAGGCGGCATGAGGGCTTCAATTGATATCTTCAGTACCACTTACATGGGTGTGTTCACATTGTAAAAATTCATCAGATTGTAGGCCTATAATTTATTTACTCTTCTGTATGTATTTTTTAACTTAACATATAATTCACTTAAAAGCCTAAAAAGAACTATGTAAAATGTTAGCACAAAGTAGTATATATGACATTTCAGAGTAGTCACAATAGCTGCTATTGGAACATAAAAAAAGGGAATGGTTAGTACTATACACAAAGTTTTCATTGGAAGTACTAAACAAGTAGAAAGATTGAAAGAAAACTTTCTATGAAAAGTAAAACACAAAGGTCTTTACTTTAACTTTCTTAAACAAATAGGAATGTTTAGGGGCCACAGCAGAGAGTAGCTTGGTTTGAGAAGAACATTTTCTGAAACAGAAAATAAAGTCAGTGTAGGTTATTTGTAGATAAACCTAATTATTACAAGAAGTTGATTTTATAAGTCTTAAGTACCCAGGAATTTTGAATTAATTCAACTCTTTTAGGACTAATTCCTAAAAATTAATTTTCTTCTATATGCATTTTGTGACTTTCTTAGTTCAAAACTTTCTGTAGTCTTTAAAGAATATCCAAGTAATCTTGTTCCACACCTTTATATGTTACAAAGATAAATTACATGTTTTTTACTTTAAAGCTAAAGAACTCATTTTTAACCCTATTAGTTCCCCATGTAATAGCTGGAAAAAACAGTCTGTAGCAGAAAATGCAAATGGGAAGGACTCTATAGTCCTTAAATGACTTGTTCGTCAAGTAGCTATCCGTTACAAGTATGTGAATCACATTTATAATTGTAGATTTTTCTAGTGACCACATTAAGAAAACTAAGAAGCCAGTGAAATTATTTTAATAAGATTTTATTCAATCTAATATGTCCAAGATATTATCATGTCAGTAAGTCATCATTGTGAAGCCATTTTAATAACCATCTACATCTTTTTCACACTGCCTTTGAAATCCAGTGTATATTTTGTATTCACTGTATTTGTCAGTTTGAATTAGTCATGTGTCCAGTATCCAATAGTCACATGTATCTAAACTGCAGCTCTAGGGTAACAAGTGAAAATTAGGAATTTCACTCCTTCAACAGATGTAGAGTACCTCATATGGTAGCTTAACAGAATCCTATAGTAAAAACTACTAGGTGTTTCTTTGAGATTCTGTCATAAATAACACTTCTTCATAATAAATTTTTAAATTTTTAAATTATACATTTAAAAAATAGGATCTAAGTTTTTTACCAAATTTTTTTTAAAAAAACATGTTGTCTTGCTTCAACCAGATTTTCCACTCAGCACCCGAGGTAAATACATAAATATACAGTGGACATTAGAAAAATTTATTACAATAAAAGATACCTTATCATTGATCCTCCTCTGCTTTAAACATGCTCATCCCATCTTTCTTGCCACTTCTGAAGCAATTCTGGAAGTCCTCTCTCTTAAGTGTCTTTCTGAAGCATAATCAAAAATATATGTAGTAAATGCTGCTGCTCGGCACCATCCTACGGAAACACGGACTCATAAGAACATGAACAGTGTGTCTGCATCCACCCGATTCACCGGATCTGGCGCCATGTAACTTCTGGCTCTTCCCCGAAGTCAAAATAACCACAAAAGGAAACAGTTTGAATTTCAAGGCAAGATCAACGGCACAACTAAAGACATGAAAGAGAACTTCCAAAACTGTTTCAGAAAATGACAAGAACAATGGGATAAGTATGTTCAAATGGGGGGGGGCCATTTTGAAAAGGATTAAAGCCGTGTGTCTTTATTGCAATAATCTTTTTCAAAAATTTAAACATTTACCATATTTTTATCATATCTCATAATTATAGAAATTGAATTTTATCTACTACAGATTTGTTCTAATATGTTAAGCTCATTTCAGCTTTGGAGATAAAAATAGTATTGAAATAACTTGAAAACATAGCTTGATAGATACTAAATTTACAAATTATATAGGGCAAAATAGCTATTTTTTATAGCTTCTTCAAGCCCAGTTGGTACTTTTATCAGTTTTAAAATATGTTGCCATAGAACGCTGTGGAAGCTGATGAGTTGGCTATAGTGTATACAAAGAAAGCCTTTGTCTTAAATTTGTCGTGTTCATATTTCTCAAAAAAAATTTTCCTTTAGTACCTCCATTGATTATCTATACTTCTGACAATCTAAGTAATTTTTGATGCTTTTTGCAGAATAAGTATCACAGTTTGCATTCAAATAAAAGATTTTAAAATATTTGGTTCAAAAATCTTTCTCTCCCTTCTCCCCAGGTATATAAAATACTAGTAAAGAAAACTCCAGAAGAAAGTTGGGTAGTTTTCAGAAGATATACTGACTTCTCTAGGCTTAATGACAAAGTAAGTACTTCAATAAATCCCAGACTGGCTTTTGAATATGTTATTTATCTGTACCCTACACTTATTTTATATTTGTATCTTTTTACCTTGCATTTGAATCAAGTCAAATCTCTGCTAGTTCATAAGACAATTAAATGCTTCATTTCACTTTAATAGCCTTAAACTATCTTGACCTTTATTTTTATGCAAAAAAAAATTATTTTAATGGAAACTGTGAAATCTTTAACATTGAATTTGTAAAATTATTTATGTACTCTTGTTAGTGTGAGAAAGACCTATGTAAGATCATTTTATTGTTTTTATTTTTTCTCTTTAAAATAAAAATAAAAACATCACTGTATCGTGAAACCATGTGACTATGAAAGAGTAAACAAAAACATCTTAGTGTATTATATTAGTTTTGCTGCCTACCATTATCACAAACCTGGTTACATATTATATACGTGTTTATTAGTGGTTCAGATGGGTTCAGCTTGCTTTTTACCATCAAGCAAGCTTAAAATCAAGGGTTTTACTGGGCTGGGCTCTTATCTGGAGTCTCTGGGGACGAATCAGCTTCCAAGCTCATTCAGGTTGTTGGCGGAATTTAGTTTCTTCAAGTTGTCGGACCAAGGCCCTTGTTGTTTTGCTGGCTGCCAGCCAGAGATGATTCTTGGCTCCTAGAGACTGGTCTACATTCCCTGCATATCTTCAGAGCCACCAACAGGCAGCCATGTCCCCCGCTTATGCTTTCAATCCCTCTAGCTTTCACTTATGCCAGAGAAAACATTGTATGTGGCTAATGTGAGATTAGGCTCACCCAGGTATCTCCCTACCCTAAGGTCAGCTGATCAGTAGCCTTATAATTACAGTTGCAAAATCCCTTTTGCTGTGTGGCATAACAAAAATTACAGAAGCAGTAACAGAGACAAAGGTCATGAAACTACCTACAAATCTGCCTATTGCATATATGAAACTGGTTAATAAGTCTCAATATGTTAACCCTTACACACAAACCCAGAAGTAAAACATAAAAATGACAGGAACGGGATAATTCACAGAAGAAATATAAATGACCTATATATCTAAGAACATTTAATATCACAAGTACTCCGAGACAAAAAAAAAAAACATTTTCATGCAGAGATTGCCGGACATTTAAATGATATTATCCAGTGCTTCGTAAAGGATACCATTAAATTTTGCATAGTTTTAACACAATAACCATGTAGGATTTATCTTATACATAAACAGTCATGAATATTAGGAACTCTAAAGATATTTATTTCAGTGTTTTATATGTAGTGCTTTTGTTTGTCTGTGTTCTGCTTTGTGTTTAATAATGAAAATTTAGAACCAACCTAAATTTCCAACAGTGAGGAATTAAGTGCTGTTAGAAAATGTAATGGAAAAGGAAGAGCAGAACTTCTGAAAGACCTTGAGGAAAATCAAACAAGACAGAGGGGTGGAGGGTGATACTTTGGAAGCCAAGAGAGAACATTTATTCTAAAAGAAGCAAGTGATTTATGATGCTCTTAAAAGGACAAGTAAGATGACCTTAGAATATCCAGGCACTAGTCTCTAGTTTTGGCAGGTGTTTACTAGAGAAAATTTACTGGTCTGATTTTCTTCCACTCTCTTTCCTCTTTCCTTGGGCTACTTAAAACTTGTAAAGTTAGTATATTTCAGTGTTTAGTGTTGGCAATCCACATTTACGTGACTTAACAGCTATCTAGCTGCCAAAAAGTTTCTCCTCTGAAAACCTCAATTTATATTAAAAAATGCAAAATATAGAATGCTAAGCTGTTTTATCTTTTATTAAGGTATAACCTTGATGCCTTTTTGTATAGCTTAAGGATCCCTAATCCAAAAATGGGTAATTCATAATGCTCCAAAATCCTAAATTTTTTGAGTGCTGACATAATACCACAGGTGAAAACTTCTGTGACAGGTTACAGTCAGAATGCAGGCACTTTAAAAATATTATATGAGATTGACTTTTATATATATGTAGATATGTAGATATAGATAAACAGATATATATGATGTATATGACACATGAATGAGGTTAAAGTATTATTTCTAATGTATCTCTATCATTTACGTTTTATTGTTCCTAAACCTTATATATTATACTGATGAATCAAGCACCTATAATTCTATACATATATTGATTTTTTTAGTGATTAAATAAACAGGAAGATCAAAGCAATTTATAAAGTTCCCAGATATTTAAGTAAAGTTTTTAGCTTTCTTATAGAATCATTATTTTAGTCATTCAGACTTATTTTGAACAGTTTCAATTTAGAGCTATTTAATCTTTTATGGCTTTCTATTTTTCTTACACTTACTTTTCTTTAGCTCTCTAGATTGACTTTTATTACTAGAGGTAATAAATGTTGTTCTGAAAGCTGAGATTGAGATTACTCAAGCATTTCAAGGAAAGATATTAAGTATCTCCTTGTTCTCTAAGTTGAGCACTTAAAATTATTAGTAAAAGTCCATGTCAGTCTTGTACAGCGTCAGCCTTTATCCACTGAGGTCACATTCTAGAATACCCAGGGGATGCCTGAAAGCAGATAGTACCAAATCCAGTACATGCTGCTTTTCCTATATGTACACATCTGGGATAAAGTTCAATTTATAAATTAAGCATGGTAAAAAAATTAACAGTAATAAGCTAGAATAATAATAATATGCTGTAATAAAAGTTATAGGAGTGTGGTCTCTCTCGAAGGATCTTATTGTACTATATTCAACCTTCTTGTGGTAATATGAGGTGAAACAGTGCCTTCATGAGATGAAGATGAAGCAAAGTGAGTGAGATAGGCATTGGTACAGTGTTAGGCCTCAAAGAGAGTCCTGCAGGACTACAACAGCCCATCTAATAACCAGGCAGGCTCCTCCTGAGTGTCCTAACTGGCAGGTAGGGCATACAGTGTGAGTGTGCTGAGCAAAGGGATAATTCACATCTCACTGGAACAGCACAGAGTGAGATTTTATCATGCTCCTCAAAGCAGCACATAACTTAAAATTTATGAATTTTATTGATGGAATATTCTATTTAATAGCTGGCACCACCACTGAGCATGGGAAACTGAAAGTTGTGGGAGGCAAAACCATAGATAAGAGGAGACTATAGTACATACCCAAGAGAGCGCTCCTCATCATTGTACTTGCTAGATCGGAAACTGTGTGTCACATGCCAGCTGGCACACAGTTAAGTGTAACTGTTAAAAATAAAGTAACATCTTAGAATCTTACAGGATTAGTCATGAAGTATTTATGCAATAACTAGTTTAAATTCAGCCTTGTGCTAGGAATTTGAGGTAATGTAGAAACCCCGTAAACATCATCCTCATTTTAAAGAGTATAGTGAAGAAAAAATAGCCAATTGACAGTATAAAAATTAGTGAACATAGTTCAAATAATACTAGTTAGAGAAAACTTTCTGTAGGATACTGATTTTCTTTTCTTTTCTTCTGCTTTTTGTAAATTCCTGGTTTAGTTTCTCTGAGAGTTTTCTAAGCGTCTCTGCTGAGGAAGTGACAGCAGTTTTTAGCAGGTTCTGGAAGGTGTAGAGCTTTTCTGAGTTGAGGCAGTGGACAGAGGTGTAGGGTAGGCTGGATGAGGCGTTAGTTGCAGAAATATAACAAAGAAAAGTGGGCTTTTCCAGAAGTTAAACTTTAGAACTTAGTATTTTCGATTTTTAGGTCAAAGCGATTGGTCAGAGTGAACATTTCCATGTGATGCAATGAGTGGTTTCAGTCCAGGCAGCAAGACTGAAAGGGAAGGAGGGAGCAGGGTGTTTCCAGCTCACTGTCAAGATAAGCCAAGCTCAGGTACCTTGGATGTAGTTCCCACACTGAAGGTCGGTGGGAGCTGGCCTAGTCTGCCGGCCTGCTGAGGTACTGCTCTGTCCTGAGCTGTTTCCCCTCAGGATTTGGTCCATAAGTGGCATCCGTTTGCCTGTCACTGTCCTTCTGGGAATTTTTTTTCCACTTCTTTCCTTTTGTTGGATTTTGTGTCCTCTATCCCAAGTCTTTCTTTTCTTGAATTACTCAGTCCTACAACAACTCCTTTTTCTCCATGAGTAATATTTTAAAGAAAAAAAAAAATTAAACATATATTCAGATCTACATGACACTTAAATTGTTAAGTTTAAAACTAATAGCAATTTATTTCCTCATCACTCCTATTGTTTTCTTTGCAGACATATAAACTAACAAGACTCCAAGGCACAAAATATCTGCCTGTATTTTGAATTTGAATAAGTTGTTAGTTATCCATGTCGCTAATTTTTGTCTCATTTATTTTGTTTCTTCAGCTGTTTATAGAAATAGACAATATTGTATTTTATTTTTCCCTATACATTTTCCCCTTTTACTGGTCTTTTTTTCATAGCTGTGATAGTCTTATACTTAAATATAGAAATGTTGACTATATACATGGATGTATTTCATTCACTCATTTATTGAACATACATTTTTTACTGCTTTTATGTGGCAACTGCTATGCTAGACGTTGAGAATGCAACTAGAAATAAGACAGTAATTGCAGTATACTAAAATGGTTCTCAATCTTAGCTACACTTCAGACTTACCTAGAAAGCTTTCTAAAATTACAGTGCCCAGGCCATACTCCAACTAATTACATCCTAATCTGTAGCGGTAAGTCACAGTCAGTAATATCTTTCAAAATGCCTCAAGTGATTCCAGTATGCAGCTAAGGTTTAAAATAATGGATCTAATAGGAGAATCCAAAATTAAGTAAGTGTCATTTACATTGTAATAAACATTAAAATATACATTAAAAATTTAGCAGTGTATGGCAGAATGTCTGTCTTAAAAATCACAACAATGCCTTCAATTCCCTATGCTCTCCCAGAATCTCGCCACTGCCCATCAATCCATATCCTCTCCCCTTGAACCTAAGTGAGCTTATGACTACTTAACCTGATGGAGGATGGTAGACATGATGCCATGGGACTTTCGAGGCTAAATCATAGGATGTATGTAGTTTCATCTTGACTGTCTTTTGGAGCGCTCCCTTTTGAAGTCTAACCTCCATGCTATGTGAAAGCCCATGGCACATGGAAAAGCCAGTATTAGGTTTGTGGCTGACAGCCCAGAAGTTTCAGCCAATAGCCCGTATCAGCCGCTAACACATATGAGTGATCTTCAGACAATTCTTGCTTTCAGATTTGAAGTCTTCTAGCTGGTTCCTCAGTTCACTGTATAACAAAGATAAGTCCTCCTCACAGTACTTGTGATAAATTATTGGCACACAGAATCCATGACTTTAATGAGTAGTTGTTTCTTAGTAGTAAGTAGAGGTCATTTGTTACACAGATGCAGTATTTGAGCAGAATATATAGAGGGAGATTTAACCTGGTTTCACAGGTCTGGAAGGTCTTCCCTAAATGTAGTGGATTGAAGATTTAACACCAGCTGAACTGAATCAGGTTGGTGCTGAGTGTGGATGGCCCACCTGAGGATTGTGGCCAGCATAAAAAGGAGACCTGGAGAAGAAGAGTGTTGTTTTGTTGGTGCTGTTGGGTCTCCTGGAGGAGTGTGCTGAGCTTCTTTCCCGATATGAACTTGGCTGTTCTCATTATCAAAGGAGCTTGGCATCTTGTTGCTGAGAATGCCTGTGGTTCACTTTGGGGGAGCCCTGTTCCTTACTTTGAGCATGGCTTTCTGGTTGCAGAGGGGATAACGGTGTGCCTTTCAGTCTCCATGGGAAGATTATCACGCTGGCTTCCTGATATGAACTTAGGTATTCTCATCGTTAGAGGAGCTCAGGACCTCATTGTCACTGAGAATGACTGTGGTACTTATCAAGGGAGCTCTGATCCTTTGAGCATCGCTTCCTGGCTCCAGTGAGAAACTCTCAACCTACTGGCACAGATCCTTCATCCTGCTGGCACAGACTTCCTAGCTTCCACCACTGATCTTGGAGCCTTCCCAGTGCAGATCCATGAAACAGACTTGCATGAGTCATTATTGTAGGCTGTAGGTCTCCAGTGGGACTTGTGGTAGGCTTTGTCATGGGCTCTAGATCTTCATCTGAACTCATGCAGGACATTGCTGTGGGACCCTCAGCTGGATTCCATGAATCTTAGTGTATGGACAGATTTCCTGCACTTTCTTTATTTGTGACTCCTTTGGTAACCATTATAAATAATACTATAAATTGTTCTCCTTGCAAACCCAGACTACAACACTAAGAAAGTAAAATTGAAGCCAAATGTACAAGATGGATCACAAACAAAAATATAGGAAATGAAACCATAAACTCCTAGGGGAAAAAAAAACACTGAAGAAACTCTTTGCAGCCTTGGGATAAACAAAAATTCTTACCTTAAAAAGTAGAAAAAGAAAAGTAGGTGAACATTAAAATTTGAAACATACTCTGGTTAGAATTAAAGGTCAAATTTCTGTCTGGGAGAAAAGATGTTTAATACACCTATCTGACAAAGGACTTGTATGTGGACTCAATAAAGTAGTCTCACAACTTAATAGAAGACAGGGGTGGTTGAAAGGTTTGAATCAATAATTCACCAGAAAATGCATGCAAACAGGCAGATGAGAAAATATGCAGCATTGTTTTTCAACAGAGACATACAAATTACCGCCACAGTGAAGTACTGCTACACACTCACTGAAATGGCCAGTACTGAAGATGGACAGTGCCAAGTTTTGACAAGAAGATAGAGCAGCTAAAACTGATATATACAGGTCTGGTAGAAATTAAATAAAAGAAGGCATAGAAAGCTTAGCTGAATTATTTTAAGCTTATTTTGTAATCACATGGTGAACAGGGCAGATTTTATGGAATTGGTATAATTGAGTTAAATATTGTACTTTCTCTTTTCTTTTTCAGTTAAAAGAGATGTTTCCAGGTTTTCGATTAGCACTTCCACCAAAACGCTGGTTTAAAAATAACTACAATGCCGATTTTTTAGAAGATAGACAATTAGGATTGCAAGCATTTCTTCAAAATTTAGTAGCTCATAAGGACATTGCCAACTGGTATGTAACAAATTGAAATAAGAGATTATAAAAGCATTCCAACAACTTGTTTAAACTAACAAATAAATCTAGGACCATAGTTATTTAGGCATGTAGCAGAGAGTAAGAGTGTAATTACTTGTCTTCTCTAGTAAAATTCTTCGTAGGATTTTCTTAATTTCTTTCAATTAAGGATTTTATTTGGCATTTCATTTCTGTTTAAGCTTTTAAAAAGTCAGTAGGGTAATAAATTCAGTGTACCATGTACTCAGACCATCCACTTGTAAATTTAATATTTACCATTTTTGCAGTCATGTAAGCAGAATGCCTGGTATATTAGCTAATTTCTGTTTCATACATCACTGTATAATTTTGAGACTAATGTCTTTCGTATTTCTCACTGTATAATTTTGAGACTAATATCTTTTGTATGCAAAAAAATGAAAATTGTAAAGCTGGGTTGGTTTATGTAGAAAGTAAAGTGAAAATGTTAAAATCAATTAAAAGGTAGGAAAAGGATCTAAAAGAATTTTTGCTGCTGTATATATTTATAAGAATTGCTTAATGACGCTATTAGCTGAGCATCTCATTTGTAAATTTTTATCATATACATTAGGACTATTTTGAAAACAAGTAGGGAATATTTACAATATAAAATCATCTTGTACATGTCTTCATAACTTGACTACCAGTTTTTCACAAGATGAAAAACAATTAAGCAAACCATTCTGTCCCTTTTCCTCAGTCTGCCTTTATGCAAGGCACCTTGCATTGTTCATAAGACACCAACGACACCTGAACATCTTTTTAACATGTGCTGCTTAGGCTGAGTGGCTTTTCAAAAATGCCTGCCTAGCCTCCTTCATATTCTTAATGGAAAACTACAAGCCACATCCTTGTTTATACTCCAGATTCATGTACTTGTCTCGTTGACGTCTCCCTCAGAAAGTTACCTCAAACCTGAAATTTAAAGGCACAGTCTCCAAACTTTTTTTTTCTTTTCAACAACAGCATCTACCTGAAACTGGAAGTCATCCTTGACATATCCCTTATTGTCCTTGTTCCTTCCTTTACATTTGAAGTCACACTGAAGCTGCCTGCTTTCCTACATCCCTACCATCACTCTAGTCCAAGTAGGTGGCGCTGCTTCATTACTGCAGAAGCATTCCCATTGCTTTTCATCCTGCATGCTTATTTCTGTCACGCATTAGAGCTGCAGTGATCTTCGGTGACAGTTTGATAAGTCTGGTCCCCCTGCCTGCCTGCTTGTCATTCCAACCTCAGGTTTTATTATTCATTTCCATCCCCCATTCTGTATACATCTGCCATATTAGCCTTTCTTTATCCTCCTAAATCTCCTTGCCCTTTTACCCCTCACATGTGCTGTTTGCCAAAAAGGTAATGTTTTACACTTCCATCCCAGCTGGTCCCTTGCCTGTCTAACTCCTATACATCCTTCAGATTTCAACACAAACATCCCTTCTTTAGGTAACTACCTTCAGTTCCTGAGTCCCTGAGGCAGTCTCTCCTGTACTTCTAGGTTGGTACTAAGTATATGCCCGTTTTTAGGAGAATTGAGAAAATAATCACTTAAATCATCATCACTAGGTTTTAATTCCCTCATTGACTCCCAGTTGAAAAGGACTGTTTGGTACCTGACTGCTGCATTTCAGCTCATAATGCTTTTGGTAGTTATTTGGTTGTGTTTCTCCAGCCAGAGTGTAAGATGTGTAACTGCAGGTCACGCGGCTGTTCCCTGTGCAGTGGCACACACTCAGCTCTCAATAAGTACTTGACTGAAGGACACTGTTGATATTTGTAGCTATACTGTTTAGCAGCAAAGATTAAAGCAAACATGACCAACTTGGTGACCATGTGGCTAGGTACTGGGAACACAAGTGTTCCCTATTTTTCTTTACATTTTTTATATCTCTCAAAATAAAAAAGGGCACACAAAGTAGGGATAAAAACCAACACATGTTAACATCATGGAGGAAGACTTGAAGAAAATACCATAAAATAAGACTTTTCCCAGTAAGTCAGCACCTCCTCTCTCCTGTCATTGTGCAGTAAACCTCTGTGTTGAAAATATTATGAAGAATTAAAGTCAGATTTATTCTATTCATATTCTAATATGAACAACTTTAACTCATTTTGTGATTTATTGATTTTTAATTTTAGTTAGATATTCATGTGCATTTTTTAAAAAATACTAATAATAGATCTCAAGTTAGACATTGCTAGGGACATTCATGCTATTTTTAAACTGCACACCACATTGGTATTCATCAGAAGTTGTTTCAGGAAAGGAACATATTTCCAGGAAAGGAAATATGTCTTAGACAAATAAGTTGTAGATTGTTAAAATTCTAAGAAGCCATAGATGAAAGAATCTAGTGTGCTTTGTATTTCTTTGCACGTGTGTGTGCCTGTGAAGACAGCCATTTGTTATTAAGCAGATATATTTGAGCAGCCAAAGCCTACAATATTAGGCTGAGATTGCAGAAAGTCCAAGATTACTAAATAGCTGCTTAGGAAGTAAAGGTCAACCAATAAAACTTTCCTGCTTGTTCTTGTTGGGGAATTACACTGCAGTGTATCACCTCGCCTTCATTACTATTTCTCAACATGTCAGGGGCTCTTCATGTTAGATGTATCATGAAATAGGAACTATATATTAATTATTCTTTTGCCCTTCTTTCTTATATCCTGAGCACCTTGCCACCAGTTACTAACCTTCCTTTGAATTGGCTAAGAGCCAACTTGCCATTCATGACACAACTGTCAGCTTTTAACATTTCAGTTGCTCCAGTTGTAAAGCACGGAAGGGCAAGAGAATAAGGAGAGGATATTAAGGATTGTTAGTTTGACAGGTTTTAAAAAAATTGTTTCCAGATACATTTAGAAAATACTACGTAAGAAAACAGATAAACATTTTAATATTCCATGTCAAAAGGATTTTCTTGGGTTATATCTAGTCAGTGAATATTTATTTAGAACTAACTATATAAAGGATGTGTCTTAGTTACTTTTTATTTGTTGCTGAGACAAAATACTTGATGCCCAAATTTGGGAAAGGAAAGGTTTATTTCTTACAGTTTTTGGAGGTTTCAGTCCATACTCAGTTGACTCCAAGGCAGGGTGGCATGGCAGGGCCGCAGTTCTTGGCGGCTGAAAACAGCAAGCGGAAACCAGCAAGAGAGAGACACTCCTTCTTCCTGCCATTACATCACATCCTGGCTGCACCCCTAGGAGAGTGTAGCATTGACACCACCAATCCAAGCGCTAGACAATGAGCCAATTACAAATGCACAATGCAAAACACATGAGGCCTGGGGGCCACCGACATTAACTATGACAGGATGTGAGTATGCAAAGATGAATTAGGTTTTCAAAAATCTGAATAAAAAGAAACCATGCCCCAAACTGAGATAATGGATACAGAGATAGATCTCTTTTAGAAAAAAAGAATGACAAATTTTTTTGTGGGGCGATTAGAGAAGGCATCCCAGAGGATGACATCAAACTTGGATTTAAAGAAGCAGTGATAATTGTACAAACACAGAAAAACTCCCCAGATGAAATATCATAATCAAAATGCAGCAGCAGCAGCAAGGTGAATGCCCTGCACTAGAACAGCTTGCACCTCAGTGTGTCAAGGTGTGTGCTACGTAATCAGTCTTACATTGTAAAATCTGTCATAAAAGGTAGTTATTTGTTGTTTTCTCTCATCTTTTGTTACCCTAAAATCATGACATTATTCGGCATGGTAATGTTTTACTAATCTCTATTTTCAGAAATATGCCACATACATATGATTGCCAGTATTTTTCTTTTGCTTTAATTCTTTAAAATACAAGTTAAAGCAATGTATTTTCTATAATTACCATTCATCAATTAAGGTTTTGGTACCAAAATGTGTTTTAAATTCCATATCCTCAAAAACAAAAGTTCAGGATGGGTCTGGATTAGCAACAGTTTAATGATACAAATAAAATTACTAGTATCCACTCATTTATATGAGGGAACCATTCAAAGAAATGAGAGCATTTACCCTTTAAAAGGTACTGGGGCATTGGTGGCCATCTTCACATATTTGAAGACTATACTAGAGAGAACGCCTCATCGGGTATATTTAGCTTTAGAATAGTGTTTCCTCAACTGTAATTGCTTGTGAATCACCCAGAGATCTTGGTAATGCTGGGCGTAATTCAATAGCTGTGGGCGAAAGATTCTGCATTTCCATCAAGTTTCTAAGTGACTTCCATACTGCTGGTCTTAGAGCATTTGTAATAGCAGAACTGATAAGTAATAGCTAGCAATAATAGTGAGAAGTTAAAGGAAGGCACTGTCAACTCAGATAAGAAAGAGGTCCTTGTCATTTCAACCTGCCAGTATAAAAATGGTGAGCCTTTTAAAAACATGGAGCTCGCCAGGGGCAGGTGGCACACACCTGTAATTCCAGCACTTGGGGGTGTTGCCTGGGGGTGTTGCCAGAGGCAGGAAGATCACTGTGAGTTCTAGGCCAGCGTGGGCTACAGAGTGAGTTCAAGGCCAATCTGAACTACGTAGTGAGACCCTGTCTCAAAAACATAAGTTGAATTCAAGTGGTATTAAAGAATAATTAAATGAAATACATTTGATTAAATAACTATAAATCCTTCATTTATAAAAATTTAATAATTCTCCCTACTTTTTAATGAGAATACTCAAAGATAACTATTTTATACATTCAAACTTGAACTATTTTCTCACAGGAAATTTTATTGTTAATGTTTCTAAGTCATTTTTGTACAAAATGATATTAAGAGAAGTTGGGTTAGTTTTAGCATTTTTTTCCTTTTTATTTTATGGGGAAAAGGTAAAAGTAAAAGTGAAATAAAATTTCATGACAAAGTAAAAGGAGAACAAAAGTTAATACATTGTGTATTGTTATCTTTAAAGTAATTACTCAGAGTACAAGATATGAACATAAAAATTCTCCAAACAATGTTAACACATTGTTCTTTTCATTGAACTAAGAGAAACTAGTAGTCTAACTATTTTGTATTTGCATTTTTTTTCTTTTTCCCTTCCTTTCTCCTTTCCCCTACCCCAGTTCCTCTCTGCTTTTGAACAATTTCTTCCCATTTCACAGTATCTGTGGTACATTTTGAAACTTACTCTTTCAGTTTCTCACACCAGAAAGACAAACCAGTGTTTACACATGTGAATCCAATTTATTTTACTTATGAGTATGGTATCAAGTTGTATCCATTTACCTATGAAAGTCTCAAGTTTATCCTTTATGACTGCATAGTACTCCATTACATAGATATCCTTTTTTGTCCATTCCTCAGTTGATGGGTATTTGGGTTGTTTACAAGATTTAGCTTTTACAAATTGTACTGCTATAATCATAGGTGCACATGTATCATTGTGCTACGTTATTTTTCCACAGTGATTGAGATTCAATTTTAGTCTTTTTATAAAATGAAAAAAAAAGTCACTTATGTATGCTGTAGCTCATATAATGTCATCACATGAGAATCACACATTATTGCTAAGGTTGATTGAATGGTTTTTGCCACAAATACTAGTTTGACAGAAATTATGTTATGGACAATTATAAAATATGCCAAAAAGACCAATTATTTTATATTCAGATATATATGAACTCTTAACTGATTAAATTGAGTCTCAAAGACTTCATGCAAAACAAAATAATTTTAAGCAAATTGCTCAGCTAATTAATTTTAGTTTGCAAAATAAGATACTGGGCTAGATATTCTGTAAAATTCCTCTTTCAACTCTAAATTTCTGCTCTCTTTTTTGCTATGCTTTGATATGAATCTTTATACTTCTTCAAGTCATAGCATCAGCAATGGTCAGAGTCCAAGATTCTCTTAACTCTTAAGAGTGCTGCCCTGAGCCTACTTTATAGGAAAGTTGGAGTACCTGTAAAAGCTAAACTCTGTCTCCAGATTCATAATGTGCTGTCAGTAGATATGAATTTTTTTCTGGTATTCTTAAGAGCTTCATAAATTTTATTTCTAATTATATTACTCTCCCAACTGAATTGATTATTCATTGAATTCTTATTTTGTGCTCTGTTGGTTAATTTGGATATAGTCTATATGGTCCAGTTACTTACCATCTACTTATGAGTGGAATAGATTGCTGTGTGAACAGAGAATGTAGTAAGTTCTTTTTTTTTTTGTACCGGGGATCTAACTCATGACCTTGTGTTAGCCAGCCAGGCATTTAAGCCACTGAGCTAAATCCCCAGCGTATGTAGTAAGGTCTGTGGAAAGGATCTCTTCAAGATGCTGTGTAATCCATAGAATAGCAAGCCCAGGAGAGCACAGAGAAAGTGGTCTAGAAAAGGTTTTCAGGAATAGCTAATAGGCTGAATCATGAAGAATCAAGTTAGCCAGGTGAATCTGGACGGGGCAGGAAAACAGCAGCCAGCATAGTAGAGGCATGGACGCGTGTAACAGCACTGTAGGCGGAGGGTGTACTGTTGCTGGAGTATCAAGTAAGAAGTTAGATTGAGTAGAGGGCAGGTCTTTGTGCACACTCCCAAGAGCTTAGCTCTGTTCCCTTAGCTAGAGCAGGCATGGGTGAGATTTTGAGATACTCTGGATTAGAGGGATAAAACAGACTTAGGGACATTTCTGGGCTAAGATTACCTAGGTGAGAGGTGATCAGGGTTTAAACTGGGCCTCTACTGCCCAGCTTTCCATCTACTGTAGGAAGATGGGCGTGAGCCCTTCCACTCACACTCACCCACCGGTCCCATCCACTGTCCCCCCTCTGTTCACAGCTGTGACTCCTGAGTCTTTAACCGCAAGGTCACATTCTATGTCATCTTTTTCTTTTCTTTAACTAGTGGAGAATACTGAAAAGCAGTATTAACCAATATAACATGTCTATCTGAAATCCCTCTGGTGTTTTTATGCAGTAACTTTTATGCTCTGTTTTGGCAGAATTGAAATCTAGTTTTAGTTTATAATTGATCTTTTAGTTTGTAATTGACTTTTTAATGAATTGTAGGTCTTAGTCTTAGGGTCCATTTTTTCTTTTTAACTACAGACTTTGAAATACATCTAGCTATTAAATTACTAGTCTTCTAAAAAATATTTGTGAAGTGTAAATACATACATATCTATTTTAAAAAAGAAAGAAAAACAACAGTAAATATAAGGTGAAAACTCCATAGATGGAACTAGTTTATTAACTTGAAAATATAATTATTATAAATAATATTTTTTCAAAAGTAAAGATGTGAAATTATAGTGCAACTTTGCTGTAAAAATAAAAACTATTAAAATATACCATCTATTGCCTCATTTATCTTTGAGTAATTTAACCAATAATTGATCTCAATTTCAAAAAAGTTTTCACACATGTGCTAAAAAGTTACTCCAGATAGTAAGACAAATAGAATAATATAGAACCTTCCCTTGCCTTTTTTATTCAAGATTGTTAGATTTTTTTTTTAATTTGAAAGAGAATAAAACAAAAGGGGGAAGTACAGAGCAGATCAGAACAGGACAACATAGGCAACACAGTACTTTACATTAAGTCAACTGGACATCAACAGTAGCTAACACCATATCTCTTACTCTGCTATAGTTGAGCATAGTTTCAAATACAATAATATCAAACATAACACAATAGTAAAAAGCCATGCATAGAGTGAAAGAATTACAGGGCTTTCTGAACCGAATAACAGAAAATGTTCAATGGGTACTGTAATATCTCATTTTTGATAAAAAAGAAAAAAAATTTGTTTGAGCTATCACACATATTCAAATTCTAATAAGACACAATGTGATAGATAGAACCAATGGTAGTAGAACAAAAAAAAGCATGGTAGGACTTCTAAGAAGAATGATATTAAATCAACAATAGCTGTCATAATGTTTTGTTTTCTTCAAAACTGCTATTCATATCATCAAGTATGATACAGTCAAACAAAACAGGATAAAACCATTCCAACTGATGATTGAAAACTTTGAAAGACTTCGAAGCTGTGAGATGGGGACTCATGCTTACCATAAAGTCTTATATACTCTTATCAAATCTCATA